>VZRU01000031.1:98248-111766 GCA_013398155.1 Pedionomus torquatus | reverse complement strand
ACAAAAACAAACCAGGCATGAATTTGTAGTCACAGCTGCAGGTACCTTTCTTGTATTACTCCTTTGCCCAGTAGTCTGTTTTGAGCAACAGTCCTGGGACTCTCGAACTTGAACATTCCAGCTTAATTAATCTTAGGATTTATTGCAGGTTCACAGGAGTAATAGACACAAAAAAACCCAACCAAAAACAACAACATCTTGAGTTCAGGGAGTTTGAAATACAAACAAGCTTGCATAGTAATGAAAAATGCAGCTACTTCTATTTCTCAGTAAAAAGTAGTTACTTGGCTGATACTGAGATGAGTACCAGCTTAAAAGAGGTGAGAGGCTTGGACACCACTCTGAGAAGCTGTTCATTGCAACTCTTACTTATGTGACATCAGTATAGATCTGATGAAAGCAAAGTTCAGTCTTGCGTTTCTTACAGGCGGAACGTGCTTTACAGGAGTGTTCTGCTTTAGTGAAGAACACTGGTATGGATGGGTGACAGGCACAAAAATACCATCAGTGCTCTGCTACTGCTCTCATGGCTAGAACTGTACAAGCCACTTAAGCAAGAGCTAGAAAAGTGGAAGACTTATGTTTTAAGAGCCTACTGTGTAGGGATGATAGGAGGCTTGATTCTTTAGCTAAAGCTTAACTTGCTATATAAGTGGAAATCATACTGTAGTTGAAACTCTCAAAGGTATCAGAATCCTCCATTAGAAACATGCTATGGAACTTACTTTTACAAGGCAGGAGAAGGGATAGATAGTAGAGGGAATCATCAAGGAAAACTGATTCAATACATACAATTAAAGGAAAGACAAAAGTCTTGCGTGGAGTCTTTATAAAAAGACATTTCTGCAAATGACAATAAAGTCTCAAGGCCCTACAATTATTAGCAAATTGACACCAGCTCCCTAATATCTTTATAGATGTTTACTTTGCCAGTCTGCCTCTAAGCAAGGGGAAACTTGGGTTGTCTACTTTAATTGTTCTTGACATAAAGAACAAAAAATACACAGGTGCAGCAAAAGAAATTAAACCAGCGTATTTTATACCTAGATGTAATAATGAAGGATGTGGAAAGTACTTTTCTACTCCCAGTCGACTAAAGCGACATGAGAAGATACATGAAGGTAAAACAGTTTTTCTTCTTGATTCAATTACGTTTTAGCAAAGCCCTTCTTCCAGTACAGAGAGTACGCAGGGATGTGTGACAGACATGAAAGAAGCTGGGCCTAGTGATCCGGACAGACAAAATGAGAACACCCATTTTGAATAGTCAAATGGTATACAATTGCAAAACATCAGCTTCAGTTACAATGTACTTGTGCCAGAGCTCAGGATTCCTTCACTTGTTTCTTTTCCAAAGGTGCTTCCTTGTCAATAATCCATCTTCTGAAGATAGGCTAATGGTTAAGGCACTAGCCTTAAGGCACCTAACTAGAGGTTAGGATTAATTGCCAGTTGTGCCACAAATTTCCTATGAAGCCTTGGCAAAACCAAGCCTAGGCTTGAATTCTTAAAGTTATTAATGTACCTATGCAAAAGGTATTTAAGTGGAATCATGAGGTGGTCAGGTATGTTTGAGCCAATCCTGCTACAGTCCAATCCATTCTTTCAGCTTTCCAGTTCTAGGAAAAAAAAGAACAAACCCCAGGGACTAGGAAGAGTATCCAAAATGCTATGACTCATTCTCCATTCCTTCCTTCAGACAGGGACTTGTTCATAGTTGTTAGACCTTTCCAGTCCTGGGACTTAAATAGTGTGGACTTTCCATGATTCATTTAAAAAACATCCTGTATACTTGATGGAATGTTAGTGACTCCTTAGGCTCTGGAATGTTACTGTATGGTCAAGATCGTATTTGTTTGTTTGTTTGTTTTTTTTTAATATGTAGTACAAATAGTTATGTAGAAATAATATATTATGGGGTTTTTTTCATCTGTGTGAATTAAAGTATATGGCTGGTGAGGAAGTAGCTTTACTGAAGAAAGGTCAGTCAGCTGGTCCAGCTCCCTGTGCAAGGCAAGCTCAGTTAGACCCAATTGCTTAGGACTGTATCTGGTCAGGTTTTGAATGCTTCCAGGGGTAGGGATTCCACAGGTTCCGTGGACAACCTGTGTGAGTGATGCAAGGTTTCTCCCTTAAACCTGTTAAGATTTTTCTCATGTTTTAATTTATGTGCATTGTCTCTTGTTCCATCACTCTGCAGTACAAGAGCAGAGCAGGAATACTAGCCTTTAATTTTCAAACATGGAGTTTCAAAATGGTGGAGCTCCATTGTAAAACTGGGCTGTTTGATGGAGTCTTAGTGATTGTAAACATCTGTCCTGTCCAACAGGCTATGCATGCAAGAAAGAAAACTGCTCGTTTACTGGAAAAACTTGGACAGAGCTTCTGAAACATAATAAAGAAAGTCATACAGGTAAACTCCAAATGCTTTAGTAAATACAACTTAAGTTTTGACAACAAATAGGAAACAAATCAATCATTTGAAGAGGAGTCCTTGCTGAACTCACTTCATCAGCTTGTCATTGTGTTTATACAAACTTGTTTACTAGCACTTTATTGGTTAAATAGTTGTCACTCTGGCTAGACCTTTAACTGATGAACGTGCTGCTTGTTATCCTAACTTTGTGATCCAGTTATTGAGAAATTATGCAATACAGGATTTCAGATTGGGATAGTTTATACTGTGCTATTTTCTTCCAGTCTGGGTTGCTTGCATTTCATGTGGATTTTAGCAGTGTTCAAGAGCACTACTAAAGTTTGATTCTGAGCTCATTAAGAAGCTGTTAATTTACACCATGCTTACCTTCTTCCCACTCAGAGACAATAGTTTGCAGTGAGTGTTACAAAACTTTCAAAAGGAAAGATTACCTCAAGCAGCATCAAAAAACACATGCAGCGGAGAGGGAAGTCTGCCGATGCCCGAGAGAAGGATGTGGGAGAACTTACACGACAGTATTTAACCTTCAAAGCCATATCCTTTCTTTTCATGAGGAGAAAAAGCCATTCTCTTGCGATTATCCAGGCTGTGAAAGAGTGTTTGCAATGAAGGTATATATTTTTTTACACTGCTCTAATCCAATTCACACAACCTGAAATGATAAACTCAACTCTATTATAATATTTTTATTTTTTTTCTCCCCCCCTGCTCTTGATAACTGCAGCAGAGCCTAGCAAGGCACGCAGTTGTACATGATCCTGAAAAGAGAAAGCTGAACTCAAAAGTAAGTTATACTCTTGAAAAAGTCTTCTCAACCTCACTTCAGCAGAGGGTAAACATTATATATTTTAGAACGTCACTTCAGGCAGCTATCTACAGGCCAGCTATCTACTTAATTTGGGAGATGCTTAATTTCTGAAGCTCCTTCAGGCAATGCAATGCTGGCCTGTTCATTGATTTTATTATTATTTTTTTTCTCCCCCCACCTCCCTCCCCTCTCCCAGCCTCAGTAGTCTTTGCTCCACAGATAAATTAAGTTGCTAATTCTGGATTCATTTCTGCCAGGCAAAGCGTTCTCGTCCTAAGAGGAGCTTAGCCTCTCGTCTGAGCGGCTACATTCCTCCTAAAACACAGCCAGGAAAGGACGTGGTTGTGACAGAAAGCAAGACAACGGATAAGCCCATGGAACATGAAATACCAACTGTTGAAATTTTGACTCTGCAGTAAAGGTTAACTGAGACTGCACTGATCATTCCATGAAGAAAGCTAAGTTCAACAATAACTTTATTAAATTTATAGTATTGTTTTTTTTAAATAAGAAATTAATGTTGTTTACACCTCTTCATAAAGTCACTGATGCAACTCACTTGACTCCGGACCTTCATTTTCATCTTTTTTTACCGTGCTGTTTTTCTGCTTTTCCATTTTCTGGTATGCTTTCAATTCCTTGTCAGACATGTGTCTCAATATACAGGTACTCACTCCTTCTCTAGTAACTTTTGGCTTAGAAAGATAAGTGGCTTTATCGGAGACAGTCTCCAAAATCTGATCAAAAACCATAAACTGAAAAGAAAGAGAAAAACAGGGACTAAATACAAAAAACTTACAAAGGTAGAAAAGACTTCAGGCTGCTCTGTAATGACAGTATCTCCTGCGTGCAGTTTAGCTGTGAGCTGAAAGCAGCTCGTTGCTAGTCCTGGCGTGAGCAGTTCAGCTTGTCCTTTCCTAACCACTTGTTCTTTACTTATAAGCAGGTTTAGAAAAGTCAGCAGAGGCATTAAGTCTTTTCCTAACACGTAGGTTGATCTCCCAACTCATCCTGTTCAGGCATCTGTGAAAGTTACTTACAACTGCATCTGACTCTTCACCACTCTCCTCTTCCATGAGATTTGGACATATTATTATTGGACTTTCCTCTTAAGGGGCAGTACTGCTCTAAGGTTCACAGGATGTGGTAGTATTGAACTGAGTGATATAGTGCATTCATATAACAAGCTGAACTCTTAAACTCGTAATTAAACTTTTAAGGATGCTAAATCTGAACCATGTCAGGAAATGTTCTGCTCCCTCCCATATATAGTTCTTTCTCTCACTACCCTTTTCCTGTGAATTCAAAGTTTTGTTTATTTTGGATGAAGCGATACTGCAATGTTTTTCCCCAGCAACCTATTAGAGAGAAAAGGAAACCTAATTTACTACACATGTTAAAAGGGAAAAAAAAAATAGGACAAACTAATACAAATACATGTATTTCATGCAATTGATTGGTCCAGTTTTCAGCAGTCCACTTACCATGTCTGTATTGCTATCTTTAGCTTGCCGGATGGTAATTTTAACATGGTGCTTCTTTTCAATCCACTGTGCTATCTGTTTAGTCTTGGTTTCTAGATCATTCTTGGCAATAGCTGAAGAAAAGGATAACTCCTTCTGAACCATCCCTGTTTAAAACAGAACTAAAACCGTGTTGGCTTGACAGCTGATAAACTGGTACTAGTTGCACTCTTTCAACAGCCTGTGGTGTTTTGTCTGTAATCTTTAGTTTCTTGAACAGAAAAACTTACTACCACAAAAGTGCTCCCCTCTAAAATTGGAACTCTGCTCAAAGCACAGATACTTCATTAGACTGAGGATAAAAAAATAGGATACAGGGTCAGATGCGTTTTCTAAAACCCCTTTGCCAAACTCAGTTTATTAAACTGCCAGAACAGGCTAACTGAAGAAAAAACACTGAAAAGCACTCAATATTGAGAAAGAAATGTACAAGACGTTGCTCTAGAGTTTTGTCCTCCTAGCAGGCAGCTAGGAAGGACTGTTTCATAACTATTGACTACTGTTACATGACTACAAAATGATACTGGTGTATCTGGTGCTCATTTTGTAAAGACTGCCTTCACTTTATGCCTTAAAGGAAGAGAAATTCAGTGAGTCTCATGGAGCCACAGTCTAGTTATATCCACTTAACTAAAAATAGATAAAAAAAAAAAAAAGAAAAAGCCAGCAGATGCCAAAATAGTAAATCCTGAGAAGGCAATAGAAGGCTTCTCTGCAGAAGACTAGAGTAATCCAAAATTTTATTTGCACCGCTGCAGATCCTTAATAGCGTGGACTGCAGCGACAGTGCTTTGGATTTACACAAATGCAAGTAAGAGGATTTCATCTGCTGAAACCACTTTTACTGTAGCATTTTTTCAGAGTGTTTGGTGTTGTAATGCCAACTATGTACGTACCGGTTTTCGGACTTGCTTTCTTCTTCTCTGCACGTTTCAACTGCTCTTCGTGAATCTGCTGCCCGGTCATGAGCCTGTATACGGGAGGTTCCACGTTCTCACGGAGGAGAACTAGCTTCAGGTTATGCTGATCCATAAGTTTGAGTGCCTCTGCTCGGTGCATATTTCCTAAGCTCTCTCCGTCCTGATTGATTACGTGTAAAATCCGATAGGGAATTCTTCGCCCAACACTTCCAAACGCAGTTTTGCTTTTTGGTTCAGTGTGAGATTTTTCAGCTGTACAGAATGGCTGAGTGAGTCCAAACACAGCTGACCTTCTAGGGTCAGGGACCACCATCCAGAATGAAGAAAAACCCCTCTTCTGTGGTGTTTGTGTCAGAAGAGTACCAAAGAATCTTTTTGTGGATCTGTTCTCATTTCTGGTTGCTTGCCACAGAAGTTTCGTCACACAAAAGGTAGTCATTCTGAGGAAACGGGGAAGAAAAAACCACAAGTTACCCAGCTTCTTCTAGTTCTATTAGAGGGACTTGACTCCAGTTCGGTAAACCCTAGTCCTTAAAACTACTTTTTCAAAAAGATGCTTGGTGTTATTATACAGTATGAACAGTTTACAGGAATTTCACAGTGACACAGGGCTTTAACCCAGAGCGAAAAACTGACAGAGGAACAAAATTTACAACGAGTTGATGTTTCTTTAGTATTTTAAAATTTGAGCCTGAACTCTTTTAAAGAATCCAAAACCTCTGGCTCGTTTCTCCTTGCGGGAGTATCTAACACACATCTTTTTTTGTGTATAAAGTAGCCAATGGTTAAGAGGGAGAATTTGTTGTCAAATAAAAAGGCACGTCACGCTTAGTGTTTTCAGTCCAAATTTTTTCATGAAGTACCTGACACCAGTACTTCCTTCTTGGTTCTGATACTCTTTGGAAAGTGTTTCACTGAAGCCACGCTAATTCAGAACCACTCTAATCACACAGGGAACGGAGCAGTGATTTGGGCCGTGTCCATCAGCAGCCATCCCAACGTCTACGGTCGGGCTTTCCCCTATGATTTTTAAGGTTTGGGAGTTTCGAAGCCTTGACAGTACGGAGTAAGACTTGCCATTCAAAATCTTCACCTTGGCATGAAAACATGACAAAGTCACCATAAGCATTTATCACAGGGGGGAAAACTCTCCGATAGCCAGCACGCAACCTGCGTCTCATAGCAGTCGCCCCAAATTCTGTATTTTTCTCAGTTTTCCCAAACATCATTTTGTGGAAGTAATCCAGCTGGCTACTTGGTCTTACAGGGATTACACATTAATGTTATTTCAGTAGCCTTCAAAAACTTAAAAGCATCTTCGCTATCTTTTAAGCTCAACTTCTGCAGACTCACCCATGCTTCAAAGTGAAAACGATGCCTTAATTTTAAACTTATTTTATCAGACGTTTATAGTTTCTTTTGATTCTCCCAGTTTTTCCACAAGCATTAACTTTGAGGGTGGCACGCTCCTGTTCATAGTGAGCTGAGTTTTTCCAGCGAGTACAGGAAAAGCCAAAGGTGATACAGGAAACCCAAACCGTGTCACATCAGAGGAGCTGGCAAGTGTGTGACTTGTTTTGCTTCAGAAGGACCCTGACTCCTCTATATTTATGTATATATATACACAGATAGATGTATGTTGTGTAAACACCTATCCATATGCATACATTTACATATACATGGCAAAAGTGCAGGATAAGGGTCAGAACCATGGCCCTTGGCCAACACAGCTTTTTCCCAGCCGTGGTGGCAGCTGAACACCTACTTGCCGACGCCCGGGTGGCCGCACAAAAGCCAAGAAATCCTTCTTTTTAAAATTATTTCATTAACCAGCTGCGGAGCGTGCACTGCAGGCTGGTGGACCATAGCCTGGGCATCGCTGGTGCAGGAGAAAATACTGTAATTTAATTTCTCTTGCGTTCACACCAGCCCGCCTTGCCTTTGGCAGTTACCGACTTCCACAACTGGCAACAGAGCAGCGATGGACTGTTTATTTTAGGGAAAAGTAAGTCTCGCTCTGCTAAATACACGGTTTGCCCTTTATTCTTCTTTGTTCCTTGCCTAAATCCTGCCTCGAGGGTCTGAGAAAGAGAACGACCCTTTGCATGGAAGGGTTTTTATTCCTGTAACGCAGCAGGCAGCTGCCTTCAGCTTCGCGCGTCCCGGCACGACCGTGGCTGCGGCCCCGTCCCCCGGCCCGGTATCGGTGTCGGTGCGTCCGGGACCCCGCTGCCCGACGGGACCCGGCCCGGCCTCCCCCGCCCCGGGCGGCTCTTACCTGCCGGGCGGGCCGAACCGAGCCCAGCCGAGCCGCCGTGGTGCTGGAGCAGCCCGGCTTACAGCGCCTCTCGCCCTTCCGCTTCCTCCTCCTCCTCTTCCTCTTCCTCCCCCGCCCCTTCCCCGGCGTCGGTGTGCGCCGGGCGAGGCGTTCGGTAGGGCTGGTGCCCCTGCCTCTGCGGCTGTGTCCGTCTGTCTGTCCGCCCTTGTGTCTGCCTGTACTCCGCAGCTCGCCCTGTGACGGAGGCTGTGCCTGAGCCTGTGCTGGGTGCAGGGCACAGGCGAAGCCTGGCTGCCCGCACACCCGTGGCTGCTCGCCTTGGCTGGGGGATCCTCTGGGTTGATCCTTCAGGATCGTCAGCCAAACCCGCACCTGACCCAGCACCAGCAAAGCAGAGTGGCCGCCACACTATAGCAAGTCCAGCAGCACACTGAGACAGTGAGGCGTCTAAAGAAGCTCGACCAGCGGGTCACGGGAGGTGATTCTCCCCCTNGAGCTGGGGCTGTTCAGCCTGGAGAGGAGAAGACTCCGGGGAGACCTTCTAGCAGCCGTACAGTACCTAAAGGGCCTACAGGAGAGATGGGGAGGGACCCTTTATGAGGGAGTGTAGCGATAGGATGAGGGATAATGGTTTTAAACTGAAAGAGGGGAGATTTAGATTAGATATTCAGAAAAAAAAAAATCACTGTGAGGATGGTGAGGCACTGGAACAGGCTGCCCTGGGAAGTTGTGGATGCCCCATTCCTGGAAGTGTTGAAGGCCAGGCTGGATGGGGCTTTGAGCAACCTGCTCTAGTGGGAGGTGTCCCTGCCCACGGCAGGGGGCTTGGAGCTCGATGATTTTTAAAGTCTCTTCCAGCTTGAACCCTTTTATGATTCTGTGCCAGGAGCCAGGGCTGCATGCTGTGCTGTGGGTCACATCACCCATGTCTGTGTGTCTGTGTGTGGTCAAGGTGTTGAATGTGTTGCACGGTAGAGATGTGTCTGCAGGGGTCAGCAGCGTGTGCCTTTGTGGCATTGCATGAATCTGCCTGAAAGCTTATCGGATCTTGTTACCTGCTTTGGTTGGCTGCCCGGCCTTGGGTTTGCAGGCTCCTGCTTCCAGTTGGTGGATAGAAAGTCTTGCCTTTGAAAGAGAAGCTGAAATTGTACCAACCCCAGAGCCCCAGCTGTCAGTAACACACCAAATGAGTAAAACACTCGACAGCGTGAGAGTTTGCTGTTCTCCTGTTGTTCTGGTGGAGCAGTGTGTGACAAGCAGGTCTTCTCAGGAGACTTCTCAGGAGTGTTTATTGAGGGATGCTGTTCGGCCAGCCAGGCTGGAGCTGCAGACAGCGCTTGGGCTGAAAGTACACTTTTCTTTAGAATGTGGTTCCAAGTGAAGTCACAGGAAGAAGCTGAGGGGCCTTGGCACTGTGCTTCCTGCTGAAAAAAATCAGGGCTTTTTAGCCTATTTGCTTTGGGCCACAACTAAGTGATGCCTCTTTCCTCTCCCCGCCACCTCCCTGCCTAGGAAAAAGAAATGTAATGAAAATCTGGGTTGCCTTTGTTTGTTTGCTTGTTTTGTTTGAAAGCTCTCTTCTTAATTGTGGTTTTAGAATGCTTTAATTCCACGTGCTGGTTGTTTTGGTGTAGTTACTTTGGTACACACCCACAAAACAGTCTGTCATTGCTTTGTGCTCTCTACACTCGGAGAAGATGTTGTATGGTAATTGTGTGCGAAACCAGAAGACTTTACTAAATCAGTCTGCAGTCTGAAATTCATTCGTATCACCTTACTCTCATTAAAACTCCTTGCCTGCAGTAATGAATATGGAAAAATGCCATTAGCAGAATTAGCTGAGTGGATGGTGAGCTGTGATAACAGCCTGGCTGACAACTGTAACTTCACCTATTCTGTGCAAACGGTGCCTTTTTTTTTTTTTCTGTCCTGCCCTTTTGTTCGTGTCTTGGTTTCACTCAGGCTTTATGCCTTTACAGTTGTAAGCTCTCTGGGAGCAGGGGTTGCCATCTATTCTGGCAGTAGAGCGCCTAAGAAAACCGCATCTCTGTTTGAGGCTCTTTAAACATAAATTACTGGAATTCTACTGTATCCAATTGTGGAGAGTGAAATATTCCCCAATAAGAAAAGGCGAGACAGAAATGTTTTTTACTGCTCTTTTCATGGTTGGGAAATTAAATGGGGAATTTGAATAAGCATGAAGGGAAGTTTTGGCAGTGCTGAAGCCTGGAGAGGTTCTTTTTTTTCCCATCCTGAGCTCTGCAATATGCATTAGAGGAGAGTGTGTCGGCGCTCCAGCTCACAGTGAACTACTATTGCCTCGCTGAGAACCTTCCCCGTAAGACACATAATTTTCAGCAGTGTTAGTAGGAGCAGTAAAGCTAATAATCTTCTTCGCTGTGATAAAAATTACCTGGTAAAAGTAAGGTACTTTGGAGCATATAACTTGCATTCCTTCTTCCTCCCCTTTATATAATTCCATTAAGTTTAAACATGGTGTTTGTTTTATTTCATGCCTATCTAATTAAATTTAGTGTGCCAAGAAATTGTGTGGCCTTCTTGCGCTGTTTGTCCTCAATTAACTTGATCTTTCTGGGGGTTTATTGTACTCTTTCTCCTTGTCCTTTGTCTCATGTCTGTTTGCGCTGTAATTGTCTAGGGGCTGTGGTTTAATATGTGCCTGTCACAGTGGGACTGCAGTCTTAATTATTTGAAAGACACGATCATAACAAATGCAGTTAATAATAACTCCCTCCCTTCTATTTTGCCTGATGCCCATCATCCTCTGCCCACCCCTGACAATATTCTCAGTCATTAATTTGTTTTTTAATTCCTAAATCTGCATCTGGGTTTTTTTTTGTTTGGTTGGTTTTTTTTTCTTTTTTTTTTTTTTTTTTTCTGTTTAACATTTTGTTTCCCAAGCTGTTCAGCAAAGTCGTTGTTTTCATTTTGTTATTTTTGTGCCAAATCAAGGCCTGTTATGCTAGACCTTGTGCCAAACCATAGGTAATTCTTGCCCCAGAGAATTTAAAATGCAAATATATATGTTAGAAGGAGAATGGATGGTGAATTGAGAGATTTCTTGCCCTCAAACACGAACAGCGTAGTAATCTGCCAGTGTGGATGTTATTAATGTGCTCCTGCGAGACTCAGAATGCTACTGGGAAGCTTCCTCCACATTTGCAACCGATCTTGAAGGGATGAAGGCTTTGATTGCCCCCTAAGGAAGCTAGAAACTGGTTCCCGTCCTGTGTTTCGGGGTCAATCTCCCCCTGAAGCTATTTGTCCTGGGTACACTAAACTGTTTGTAAAGCCTAGCAGAGAGCAAGAATGCTCTGAGCTGGGTGACAAAGTGCCCTCATGGAGACCCAAGGCTCTAGTTTACTTTCACTCAAACTCCATCATGCATTTTGTGGGAGGTAGAAGCAAGCTGCTGAAGTGCATTGCACCTGCAAGGTGCCTTTTACCTGCTGGGTCTGGCAGGAGGATGGGGCTTCCTTTGGTCCATGATGAACATCTCGCTGCTTTCCAAACCAGAGCTGCAGTTCTCCATATCTAGTAAAAATATAGAATCATAGAATGGTTAGAGTTGGAAGAGATGTTAAAGATCATCGAGTTCCAACCCCGCTGCCATAGGCAGGGACACCTCCCACTAGACCAGGTTGCTCAGAGCCCCATCCAGCCTGGCCTTGAACACTTCCAGGAATGGGGCATCGACAGCTTCTCTGGGCAACCTGTTCCAGTGCCTCACCACCCTTACAGGAAAGAATTTCTTCCTAATATCCAATCTAAATCTCCCTTCTTCTAGTTTAAAACCATTAGCCCTTGTCCTATTACAACCCTTCCTGACAAAGAGTCCCTCTCCTGCTCTCTTGTAGGCTCCCTTCAGATACTGGAAGGCTGCTATAAGGTCTCCCTGGAGCCTTCTCTTCTCCAGGCTGAATATCCCCAGCTCCCCCAGCCTGTCCTTCTAAGAGAGGTGTTCCAATCTCTAATCATCTTCGTGGCCCTCCGCTGGACCAGTTCTAACAGTTCTGTCCTTTCTCTGTTGAGGACTCCAGAGCTGGACACAGTACCCCAGGTGGGGTCTCACGCATGCAGAGTAGAGGGGCAGAATCACTGCTGGTCACGCTTCTTTTGATGCAGCCCAGGACACGGTTGGCTTTCTGGGCTGCCAGCGCACACTGCCGGCTCATGTTGAGCTTGAGCACTCCCAAGTCCTTCTCCTCAGGGCTGCTCTCCAGCCATTCTCTGCCCAACCTGTATTTGTGCCTGGGATTGCCACGTCCGAGGTGCAAGGGAGAGATGTGGCAATCCCAGGCACAAAGTTTTTTCAAGGGCCAAACAAGGTCATTGGGAATTTATTAGAAATATTGCTGGGTTTATGGAATGCCCCAGCCTCTTGATCACAGACCAGCAGCAGTAGGCATGACAGCAGTTTTGTCCAGTCTTATTCCTGAAGCTATGATTAGTCTCCTGCAGAGTTGTGCTTGCATGTGCACTAAGCACCTGGAGGTCCACTTACCCCATGCACCTCTGTTTTTCTCTTTTTCTGTGTAATTCACTTCTTCGCAGGGCATTTTGACGGAGAAGCTTTGGGGAAGACTTGCAGGGTCTTTTCTCCTCCCCAGCCTTGCTCTTTAGCAGCAGCTGGTATGGCTGTCTTATAACTGTGGGCCTGGGCTTGGTTCTGCAGGGCTCTGGTTCAGAGAGGGGCCGTAGCCTCCCCTGCACACTCCCTAGTATTCATTTTCCCCCTTAATGTTTATAAAAGATTTTTGCACATAACTCAGATGAAAAACTCCCTTGTGCTGAGCGAGCTGAGCGTTGCCATATGGCAGAGAATGTGTTAGGGCAAAGACACATTTAAAGGGGACAGAAACTCTGGTTATGTAGTAGGTCCAGTTTGCTGGCTTCTGCAGTAGCTCCCTTACTCCTTTTCTATCCTCAGCTTTTGAAAGTTGCTTCCCATACACGTCTTATTTTATTCTAACAAGAGACAGAAAAAGAATTAAAACAACCCCCAAAATTCTGTTGTGTGGTAACCAGTCACTGCAAACTGATGCTCTGCACAGAAAAGATGAATATGGCTGAAAGAGCTAAAGTTTTATTTGGTTTCTGAGATCTGCCCCTGTTACAGGAATTAAAACAAATCTTTTGAAGATGCTTGCTCTGCAATTAAATTGCTTGGGCTGATTTACCAAATCCAGGCAAAGAGCTGATTTTGCTCCCTGAAAAGCAAGGCTGACTGAATTTATTAATATGTTGCTCGTAAAACAAGCTCGTGGGTCCCTGGGGCGAGACACAATTAAAGTTAAAGCTTCCCAGCGTAGAAGGTTTTTTAACTGTCTGGTTTTACATCTTGACTGTAGGGAGAGGAGTTTCCACTGTACATCTAAGACATTGTTCTGCAGCCTTTGCAAGTTGCTGGGTTCAGCTGCGAAGATTTTAAAAGCTGCTTTTGTTGGCAGCCTAGGACACATCCGTGACCTTATTAAAGTGGAAGTGAAAGCTCTCCTTTTTTTTTTTTTTTTTTTTCCCCCCCCCCCCCC
>VZRU01000031.1:64135-98211 GCA_013398155.1 Pedionomus torquatus | reverse complement strand
CTCTTTTTTTTTTTTTTTTTTGCAACAGTAAATCTACTAATTTTACAGTCAGTTGAACAGCAATAGATTAATTTGTTTAAAGTCTGCATTCACAAAGAAAACGTGAACTTCGCTGCCTTGAATACCCGAAACTACAGTGCGATATTTAAAGGGTAGAAACTATTACAACTTGCCCCAGAATGGTCCAAGCAGTTCCCTGTCACCTGCTTCTCAGCACAGGTGCTGACCTCCCCGTCTATTCTATCCCTCCTGACAGCCTCGCCGCGAGGCTGCGGCTTTGTGTGCAACAGAGAGCTCTTTCCCAATGGCAGGGCCAGTTCTCTTCAGCAGCCACAGGAAGCGGAATAAAGAGAAGGTTAAGGGCCACCGCAAGGGTCAGAACGGGTTAAATTTAGTTAACATCAGAGGTTATAGCTTTTAACAAGAGCATGAAGGAAACTTATTCGAAGATGCAATTTGTTTCTTCTTTGTCAACCATTATTTTTTTTGGCTCTATTGATAGTGACAGCTTAACAAAGTTTTTATATGCCAGGGTTTTTCATCCTTTAGAGGATAAAGAACTGTGATGCAAAAAAGAGATGCAGGTGGAAGACTTTATAAAGCCTCCATGATTTTCAAATTGAGGGTTGAAAGTAGGCTCCCTGCGTGGCTAAGTCAAAAATAATTTGTAAATGTTAAAAAAAAATACACATTACGGACAGAAAAGCTGCTTTTTGCTTTTTTTCCCCCAATGTAACTTGCCAAGAGTAGTGTTTTATCCGAGGCTTTACAATTTGACAGGTTTTGTATGTATTTTTTTCCAAGGTAATCTTATTTTCTTTTTCTTCTCCCTCTAAAGAGGATCAAAGTCAAATGCCCTTAACAACAGTCTTCTTCTTCTCCCTTCAAGACGCTTTAGCATGTAACACATGATGCTCGTTTTTTGGTGTTTTTTTTTTTCCTCAGTTTCGTGAAGAAGCACAAACTACAAAATGCACTCGGTGGGTAGCTCCACCTGATAGATCTCATTCAGCTTCTTGGAATGCAAATATGGGGAAAGCTTACATTTTTTCTGAAAATTATTTAAGGAAAAGTAATTTCAAAAGTAAGTTCACTAGGATGTTTCACATTTTTATATACAACAACGCATCTTCTGCCAATCCATCTTTTCTTCAAAATTAGTTCATAAAATTACTGCTTTTTGTTTTGGTTTATCCTGGCACAAAGTAAAGAACTCAGATGTGAAAACAGAATTTAATGACGTCTGATAATAATTTCTAAGTACAAACTGTATTTTGCAAGGTTGGGGTTTTTTTTCTGTTTTTAACAGGTTTCCATAAAGGAAAAAAAAACAAAAAAAACCAATTTATATGATCATCCTCTCTTCCTATCCATCTACCTTTCTGCAAGTTCTCAGCCCTGTTTTAATCTCTTAGACACTTCAATTTGGCAAAAAAAAAGGGCCTCCAAGAGATCGTACGCTTATAATAACTATTAAAATTTATATATTCCTAACAGGGTTTTTTTTGACAATCAATGATTAAAACAGAGGAGAGACCCTCAAATTACTGTCTCGTTCTGGCAAGAGAGTTCATCCAGTTGACCAGACAGCACGTGTGTGTGTGTGTGTGTGTGTGGACTGCCCGGTCAACCCACAGATTATTATCAGATCAGCTACGCTACGTGGTGCCTTTTGCCTTGCCAGCTGCCCAGGGCACGTGAAAGGCTGGGAGAGCACTGCAGGGGGCTTGTAGAGATGGCAGAAGTTACTAAGGCAGTCTGGGGGCAAGGGAGAGGCACAGGGGATGTTCTGGGGGCATACTGATATCTTTCATTTTGATATTTGTTATTGTAGGGCTGTTGTAGGAGACGGGAGAAGCAGCCAAGATGATTACGATGGGAACGGAGAGACAGCACAAACCTTGACCATTCAAGTATCAGTTATTTCACCGCTGTCAGGACAACTTTTGTTCACTTACAGGAGACATTTCACCTGATCTGTGGTGTCTTCACAGTCTGCACAACCAAGGCCTGAAACTTCAAATTAACATTAATTCAGACTCGGGCTGGGCTTCTGGCTGTGTGGCTGAGACCTGTTCTGGGAGGATTCTTTCCGAAATGAGTCGGTATGCGCTTTTTTGTAGGTATAAACTGAATTGTTGCCTACTAGGTGGCTAGCAGATCTGAAGAAAGTCTCTTTGGCTCACAGATAGAAGTATTTGTCCTGGCATGTTGTACAGGCACGTATATAGGCACACGGCTAGCAGAAGACTACAGAAGGGGAGTAGGGAGCTGGAGAAACACGGAGCCTTCTCTGTCCCCAAAGATGAGGACAGTGGCACAATGTGGCTCAAGCGGCTGAGGGCTGTGTGTCTTCTCTCTTTGATCCAGGCACCCGCAGTGGCCGTCTCCCCTGGGGAGGTGACTTCCCATCGCCTAACGGCAGCAAAAAACAGGGGAGAAAAAGTGTGGCTGTCCACGACCCAGAAAAACTGGCATGGAAAAACACAACAAAAAAATCCCATTTGCTATTCTGTTCACAAGCTGCCACCAAAACTCAGCTGAGAAGAATAAGAGCATCTTTTTAAAAATGTAAAACTGACTCTTTTTTTTTTTCCCTTCTGAGCTGCTCTTACAGGCTTTAAAGCATTAATTTCAAAAGCTTCACAAAGGCATCAGGTATCAGACAGAGCAGGCTGAGTGGAAGCTTGGGGAGGAGAATTTCAAAGTGAGTTGCGTGGGTGATGGCTGCAGACACACCAAAGCAAGGTTATTTATTTGTTACAAGTCAGTGATCATGTCTTGCTTTTAATGATGAAGCAGCAGAAAAGACACAGCCCAAAGAGCCCTGGATTCCTTTGGCCTAAATTTCACCTCCATCTTTTTCCTCATGTTTGTGTTGGCTGGGTGATTCTCAGCTGGGGAGTTGGGGCATGAGAGTTTTGACTGCAGTGCTGCCACTGACCTACCTGCCCTGTGACTTTGAGTAAGTCACTTCATTTCTGTGCTGCCCTTCTCGGTTTTTTGCCCACTTATGCAGCATTCCTTTCATTCCTTTCTCTTTTTCTTTGCAAGGTCTCTTCTTAATTATACATCTGGACCACACTTAGCACAATGGAGTCATGCTCTCTGGTTAGTCACTGTTACTATCTCAGTGAACAATGAAGAAATACTGCACTGAGCACTTCACCAGGACTCCCCTTTTACCTTAGGACTTCACTTATAATCTTAATAGAAGTCCTTCAAAAGACTCAGCATTCTTGCATATTGCCCATTTTCTTGCTTTTTGTGTAGTATTCTAAACATGAAGAAGCATCAATTGTGATACCTGGGTTATCATAAAATAATGTTTTCATGCTTCCTGAATTATTTTTTCTTCCTGAAATCTCAGCAGTAGCTGCAGTACTTCACTCTACCTGATTTCTGTCAAACTGAATTACAAAACAGCATGCTGATATATATCTTACTAATTTTGGTATTTTTTCCTGAACTTCGCTCTTTTGTGTAGGTGCAGTTGATGTGTCTGAGATTAGGGAGAAAGCCTCCTCCAGAATTACACATTAACTGTGAAATCTACACTATTTTATTCTCATAAGGATGGAGACCACTGTCAGTGGCTCTGCTCTGTGTTCACTGAAAAGTTGGGTATGTTCTGCAAGATCAGCCTCCCCTGTAGATGCTCCTCTACCAGGTCCAAGACGTTAACATCTTTTAATTCCGATAGTCTCCTTCCCCTTTCCCTTCCACCCTCCTTCCGCATGGAGGTTATGGGAATGAGTTTTTGGCTTCAGGAGGAACATCTGTCCGAGACAGTTTATTACCTTGTGATGGAAGTGTAGAACCAGAGGATAATTCAGGTTGGAAGGAGCCTCAACCCGTCCGCTACCCCAAGAGCATACCCTCCAGTGGGTAATCACCTCAGCTTGGGTGAAAAGAAGCCTTACTTATCTGCAAATCACTTCAGAAGTTGGCAGGATCTGAAGTGATTTTCAGATTCTGCCCTTTTTACATTCCAGTGAAGGATTGGGGACCTTACATATACATTTTCTTAGAAGCAATTACAGTCCTACAAGCTCAGTCCATTTGCAATATAAGGAATTAGTCTGTATTTGAGTAGAGGGTTGAGAATTTATTTGTTAATAATTTTAAATCACTTTGATTGTGCTGAGACATCTTTACATTCCAAGCAATTTATGTATTTGTTTAGATTCATACGCCAGTGATACTTACATGGTAGCAGACCATAAGTTATTTACATAAATTAAACATGGATGATGGAGCCACAAGAAATGAGTCATATTTTTTTTTCTGTAAAGAGCAGCAGGAGGCAGATGTTTTGATAAGAAATTCAGAAAGCAGCTATGCATTAACACATAGAAATGTACTCAGAAATCAAATGAATTATTCCCATATTCAGCTGAGATCAAGTAACTCACAACCATAGATGGTGTTAGAAGGACTGAGCAGATTTTATTAATTCTGTAAAGGCTCATATGCATTCACTATATTTAATTTTATATTTAAATTTAAATAAAAGGAAAATCATTCTGCAAAATGTACTAATAAGAACTTCCATGAGTATTATTGACCATAAGGGGATCTTAAAAAAAATCTTAATTTACTATTCTGCAGTTTTACACTGTTTCTCCATGTTCAAGGTAGTATAAAATCCCTGCCTGGTCATAACAAGTAAGGGAATTAGCATATGTAGAGGAACTAAAGTTTCTTGTCTGTCTGCTTGTTTGCAAGGAAATAGAGCAACAGAACTGGAATTAATTTTTTTTTTTTAACACCCAAATCTCATACTTATTCATGTGAACCAACATGTTTCAACATGCCACTGAAAAAGATAAGAGTTATTGTTAGCCATTTCATGCCTGGGGAAAAAAAAATGGGAAAAATTGCGGTATATTTTCTTAAATGGCCAAAAAAGGGAAAAAGTTAAAAGCAAGCCTAGAAACTGGGCCAGTTGGTGCTTTATTTAGTGGTTCTTTTTCCATTAGCTCACCCTTCTTTTGTAAACTTTGGAGAGGAATGTCGTATTACAACAGTAACATTTGCTTTGCTTTTACAGTTTCATATGTGGGTAATGAAAAACAACTGTTTTTTGTAAGCCTGCAATATAATTAAATGATGCTCTGAAAGGTAGATGGTTTCTTCTAATTATGTCTAAAAAACAGTCAGGAGCCAAGCAAAGTGATTTCTGTAGAATAACTGTTAATATCTGAGTAAATACATAAGAGTTATTCTTCTGTTTCCTTCTGTTATTTTAAAACTATATTGTCGATTCTTTGGTATATTTTCAATAAAATTAAATTTTGGAAAAAATGTAGCATTTCACAGAATTTTCATGGTTGGAAAGGACCTCTGAGATCACCCAGTCCAACGACACACACAAAAAAAACCCTACAACCTCAGCCACTAGAGCATGCCCTGAAGTGCCACATCTACACATTTCTTAAATACCTCCAGGGATGGTGACTCCACCACCTCCCTGGGCAGGCTGTTCCAGTGCCTGACAACTCTTTCAGTAAAGTTATTCTTCCTGATATCTAATCTAGACCTCTCCTGCTGCAACTTCAGACTGTTTCCTCTGGTCCTGTCATTATTCACTTGGGAGAAGAAGCCAGCACTCACCTCTCCACAACCTCGTATGACTTGCTGTTTACAGCCCTCACCAGCTTGGTGGCTCTCCTTTGGTCATGCTCCAGCACTTCAATGTCCCTCTTGTAGAGAGTGTCCAGAACTGAACACAGGACTCAAGGTGAGTCCTCACCAGTGCTGAGTACAGAGGCACCATCACTTCCCTGCTCCTACTGGCCACGCTATTCCTGATAGAAGCCAGGATGCTGTTGGCCTTCTTGGCTACCAGGGCACACCTCTGGCTCATGTTCAGCTGGTTGTCCACCAGCCCCCCCAGGTCCTTTCCTTCTAGGCAGCTCTCCAGCCGCTCTTCCCCAAGCATGTAGTGTTGCTTAGGGTTTTTGTGACCAAAATGCATCACCCAGCACTTGGCCTTATGGAACCTCGATTTCCTTGAAGCTAAAGGCTTTGCTCTGTGATGCTGGCTCAAGAGGAGGAAAAAGCAGGTTCAAGTTCTCACTGCAGCAGCTTCGTATAAAAAGCTGTCATATACAAACCTATGCTAGATATATGAAGCTAGTTTTCCACATTCCCGGGCAGTCCTCCTCAGCCATTTACAAAGTGACTGCCGGACAAACAAAAAAAGCACACAACATCTCCAAATTATTCACTTTTGGTTGGCAATCAAGATATTTTTGTGCAGTAAACAAAGCTACTGGTCTTTTTCCTTTACTTTCAAAAAGATTTTGTCAAAATAGAGACCTGAATGGTTTGATATGGAAATCCCCCAAGGTGCTTCATACCTTCATTGCCCTCTCTAAGATGGATTTTGTAGCCAGACTAAGTCTCACAAAGTACACCAGTTGGTAATTTTAGTAAACTGCCTCAGCAGTTACTGAGCCTTCAGAGGATGCCTGCTTTGAGTTCCTCCGAGTGTTTTGAATGGCTCGTCCCCTTCCAAATGCACTTTGTCTGGGACAAAGCTCAGTGGGACAGAAAGGGTAGAATATTCTACAGACGGAAGACATCCTTTCAGTAAAAATTACAAGCTGCTTATTTTTAAATTGAAGTTTTCCATAAAAACAGTTTCAGTAGAAAATTCTTGGACGAACCCTAAATAATAACCACCCCCAAAGTTTACCAGGAAAAAGAGCAGAAGAACCTTGTTTCTTGACCATATAAGCACTTTGTTGAAATCTCTATGTGGGCTGAAATCCTCTCCTATAGACTGAACAAATGGAGAGTCTTGAGTTGGTGTTAGTTCAGTCGCTAAAATTGCATAATGTCATTTGCATAATCACTCCCGTACCAGTAACTACTCGATGCCTCCACAGCCACAGCGGTAGTTTTGTTGAATGCCTAAAAGAGGAATTACAGAACCTGCTTCTCCTCCCTTCTCCGTTCCCTGCCGATATGGAAAGGGCCCATTATCTGGGGCAGGCACCCAGGGACGCGCACTTCAGCAAAGGGCCAGGGTCCGTGTTCATTATATGCAAATTTGCTAGAGCATTAATCTGCCAGGCATTAACATAATATCAGTCGGTGCATTGGGGTAATTCTCATCTGATCCAAAACATTCCTCACATAAGCAAAACAATTTAGCTACATAGAGACATGATCAACTAATTCATTTTGGATCTAACGATATCAAAATCAGCAAATATGAACCAGAAGTGAATATGACCTGACTTTATCTGCAAAAATCACTGCCTTACAAGTAGCTTATTCACTTAAATAATTAAATTAAGCAAGGTAGTCTTATATGCATCTTGCTTAACTTGGTTACTTAAATAACCAGCCATCTGGCAGGAATGACACATATGAAGATTTTCCTTAAATTCTTTTCATTTTTCAACACCAGAACTGTTTTGCATCTTGTGCTTATTTCACGATACTTCTCTCCTATAGTATCTTTACACAGAGATCAGGGGCAGAAGTTAATAGAAATTATAATACAAGCACAAGCTGAAATCACTGTCTTTACAACTTGTTACTAATCAGCTAAAGGGAGTACATTAGCATCCCTATTTGTACAATTATTTTAGCCACAGGAGAACCTGTTTGTTGCTAGAGGAATGCAGCTGAAATCTCTCAGGATTAGAAGGCAAGGAAGGATATCACCAAAAGGCTGAGTAAGAACCCTGGCAAGTTGAAATAATCCAGTTTTCTAATTGAGGTCAGGGTCCTAATTTCATTAGAAGTATTTTTGTCTTTTTGAAAAGGCAACACTTTTTACTCTTCTTTATTAAACATAAAATGCTTTGGGGGTTACAAAGCATTACTTAAGGTCTGATTCTGAAGGGGCATGTGTGTCTGTAAGAGCTGCTTTCCACATGGGATCTGTCCTACTGACTTTGAAGGGATAAAAGGCTTGAGGAAAGTTATGCATGCAGGAGAGAGCTTAAGAATTGGGACTGCTGACGGGCTCATCGGTAAGTACCTGTGCGTGTATCTTTGCTTAGAGCTTCAGATAATTATAGTTACAAGAATTGTACTACAGTAAAATTAGTCAGAGCAAATCACATTTAATTGAGGTGGAATGTTTTTTTATGATGACTTTATCTAGAGTCTCTCACTTACGAATGTGTCCTGTGCTCTTCTTGAGAAGAGAGGACCCTCAATTTTGGTATTTGTGTATATATGCAGGATTTGTGCGACAAGCAGTTGAGTCACGGAATCATGGAATTGTCAGTGTTGGAAGGGACCTCTAGAGATCGCCTAGTCCTAACAGTTGGGTCCCTAAGACATTCCCAATATTGACTTTCCCCAGACGCCTTCAGATCCCCCCTCTTTCTGTGTCACTCTGGAGAGCCCACGCGCATCTGCTTCGCCGTGGTATTCACACCAGGCCTGTCCTGGCTTTGTCAGCTGGGTAAGGGGCTAATCTGCCAGCTGTATTTTGCTCTGTGTGACCTGACTACTGCCATGCCCCTCCCTGGCTGCTCCCATTTGGCAGCTGGAGGACTGCCCATGTGGGCAGCATTGGCAGTAACGGCTGTATTTGCATTTACGCTACCTGTGTGTGATGAAGGAGGAGAGTTGTTAAGACAACACCTTTTCCTTTGTATCGGCGTGCAACATTGTCAAGAAAGGAAAAATTTGTAAGATGCTTCGTGTGGACAGATACATGTGCTGGCAAAGTGACTCAGTGAGAAGTTAAGTTTCCTAGGTCTAGTATTTGCCTCCTTCTACGCTTAGACCTTTAAAAGTCATTTCACTTCTCTGTGCTGCCTGTTACCTTGTCAGGTTAGCCAGCAGGCTTCCCGAGGGGCTTTCACTGTTTCACTTGATGTTCATACAGTGACCTTCATCATGGGGATATGGTTACCGTGGCATAAGAAAGGACTGTCCATCAACTGAGCCACAGCCCCTGACTGCACAGCTACTCCAAACCTGTGGGACACCGGAGGAAGATCTTGTCACATTAACTTCAATGAAAAATGTTCAAGTTAATGTAGTTGATTGGTTTTGGCATGCCAAGAGCTACCTCACTGAAGAAATCAGGCAGGTCAAGATAACGCCGCAGTGCATCTGAGTCCTCCTGTCCAGCCAGAGTCTCCAGGTGCTGCTGTCATAGAAGCAAGTTGGAGACTGTCCTGAGCAAGGAGAGCTGTAGAAAAGAAACTGAGTAGTTGTACTGGGTTTGCATGGACAGGTTTTGGTAGGGGGAGGGTGTGGGGGTGGCTTCTGTGAGATGCCAGAAGCTTCCCTCCTGTCCAACAGAGAATGCCAGCTGGCTCCAAGACAAACCCACCACTGGCTGAGGCCAAGTCCATCAGCTACGGTAGTAGCATCTCTGGGGTAATATATTTAAGAAGGGAAAAATAACCCCTCTGCAACTGCAGCCAGAGAGAGGAATGAGAATATGTGAGCAAACCAACTCTGCAGACACCAAGGTCAATGAAACAGGAGGGGAAAAAGGGGGGCTGCCCCAGGCACTGAAGCAGAGGTTCCCCTGCAGCCTGTGGTGAAGACCATGGTGAGGCAGGTTGTTCACCTGCAGCCCATGGGAATTAACAGCAGATATTCACCTGCAGCCCAAGAAGAGCCACACACTGTAGCATGTGGGTACCTGGAGGAGGCTGTGACCCTGTGGACAGCCCGTGCTGGAGCAGGGTCCTCGAGACCCATGGAGAGAGAAGCTCATGCTGGAGCAGGTTTTCTGGCAAGACTTGTGATCCCATGGGGGACCCAGACCGGAGCAGTCTGTTCATGAAGAGCTGTAGCCCATGAGAAGGACTCACATTGGAGAAGTTCATGGAGGACTGTCTCCCATGGGATGGCCCTCACGCTGGAGCATAGGAAGAGTGTGAGGAGGAAGGAGTGACAGAGAAAACATGTGATGACAGCAAGCCCCATTCCCTGTCCCTCTGTGCTGCTTGCAGTGAGGAAGTAGAGAAAACAGGAGTGAAACTGAGCCTGGAAAGAAGGAAGGAGTGGTGAGAAGCTGTTTTAAGATTTATTTTTTATTTCTCATTACCCTACTCTGATTGGATTCTTAATAAATTAAATCAATTTTCCCCAAGTTGAGTCTGTTTTGCCCATAATGGTAACTGTTGAACAATCTTTCCGTGTCTTTATCTTGACCCATTGAGCCTTTCGTTGTATTTTCTCTCCCTTGTCCAGCTGAGGAGGGCAGTGACAGAGCAGCTTTGGTGGGCACCTAGGGATCAACAATGCAGCTGATCACAAATGCAGTTTCCTTTTCCTAGGTCAAAATAGGCTTAACATCAGGGATATAGGAATGGGTGACGAGAAGAATGTCTTGTTACTTCTGATTTGTCACCTTGAGGGGATATCTGTCATGTTCTGAATATATTTCTCCTCCTTCAGCAAAGGTTCCAATATGGAAGGAAAATAAAAGGGCAGGTTTATCTCATTCCAACATTATTCTGACTTTATCAATGTGTTTTTAATGTAAAGGTAAGAATGAGGTATCTTTTCCATTATTAAGTTAGAATCCCTCTTCCCCATCCTGCATATACGCACACCTCCTAGTGCTGCTAGTTGTAGTAATTAGCTCAATGTGCTAATGAGAGTTTCCAGGAAAAATGCTGACAGAATTAATTAATGGGTGAATTTCACTTTAATAAATGTATAGGCAATTTTCTAAATGCAGATGGCACCGTCCACTCTGATAGGGGCTCAGCCTAGTGCTACTTAATACCGCAAGTGTCTGGGGAAAGTGGTTAATTTGTAAAATGCTTCATGATACTGATTAGAAGAGAAATAATGCTTATGTTTGCTTCCTGATGCATTATTCATTTCTCAACAATTTGGAAATGTGGTGCCCTTTTATATGTTCACCGTTTCCAGACCTGTCCATTGAATCATGAGAAAGGAATGAACGTGCAGTGTCATTAGAACAGAGCCTCACGTGTTTTTTCCTGCAAGCCTGTGCCTCTTCTCAGTCACAGGTTTATTTTGTATCAAAAAAGGGTAGCAAAGGGTAGCATTGGGACCCTTCTTTAGATTATAACACAGGCTAACGAGTGTGACATACATTGAAACAGTCGATTGCAAGTACCCATCCTGTCCTTGCAGGTCCAAGAAGACTTGGGCCCTCCTGATGTTTGCTAATTCTTATGGTCCAAGCTCCTCTGTAAATGTGGTATTTATTAGCTTAATTTTGTCATACAACATTCCCAATTTTAGTATGAGGACAGAAAAATAAATGATAGAATCACAGAATCATAGAACGGTTAGAGTTGGAAGGGGCCTTAAAAATCATCGAGTTCCAACCCCCCTGCCATGGGCAGGGACACCTCCCACTAGAGCAGGTTGCTCAGAGCCCCATCCAGCCTGGCCTTGAACACTTCCAGGGATGGGGCAGCCACAGCTTCTCTGGGCAACCTGTTCCAGTGCCTCACCTCCCTCACAGGAAAGAATTTCTTCCTAATATCTGATCTAAATTTCCCTTATTTCAGTTTAAAATCTTTACCCCTCGTCCTATCACTTCACTCCCAGATATACAGTCTCTCTCCATCCCTCCTGTAGGCCCCCTTCAGGTACTGGGAACCGTTATAAAGTCTCCCTGGAGCCATCTCCTCTCCAGACTGAAATGTTTCTACAAGTCAGATCCCAGTAGATTTCAGGACTTTGCAATTGGTGGTGTAAACTGTGGATTACTTTTTTTACTGTGCCTTTCTCATTTGCACGCCGACGCTGTCTTTGAACAGAGAAGGTCACATACAAACGCACCTCCCCTTCCTGAAGATTCAAGCCAGCTGCTGGTGTCCCAGTGTCGGGGACCAGCTGTGTGGGGGGTATCACCTCGAGTCAGAGACCAGAGAACAGTGCTTGGCATCTGCAACAGTGATCCCATAAAGAAGGGGGGGCCATAAAGGAGTCTTAGGAGAGACTGGCACCTGATGGTGACTAATGATGGATGCTTACAGAAGGATGTACAAACAGCAATTAGACAGATTCTTCCTTGGTGTGTACCCTTCTGGCCTAGGAATAGTTGTGTTTGTGTGCATTCATCTATGAGTTTATGCTTGTATATCCATTCCTGCTTATATACCTGTGGAAACATGTATTTCCATTTTCTTGAGCTAGAGGTTGCCTTGCCATATTTGCTAGTAATAGCACTTGATTGTTTTTCTTCTTGTGCTATTTGTATCTAATCCCTTTTTACAACCAATCTGTGCCTGTGTCTCATATCTTGTGACCATTTTTTCCACAATTTAAGTAAAATAGTACTTTGCTGTTTCTTTTAAAACTTATTCTTTGAGAAATAGCAGATAGCTATTCTCTTTTGTTTTCTCCATGTCACTCACAAGTTAACATCTCACTGTCTTACCCACGTTGATTCATTCTTTTTGTAAACTTCAGTGTCCTCATATTTGCGGTCACTTCCCGTAAAAGCCATTCCATACTTTCAGTATCCTTATCTCGCTGTTTGTCAGTTCTAGAACAGGCTTTTATGGTAGGGAGACCCAAACTGCACACTGTATTCAAGGTCAGAGTACATCCATGCTATGGCATAATAGTGTTTTCTACTCAGCTCTCCATTCTTTTCCTAATAACTCCTGACATGGTATTCACCTTCTTGACCACCACTGAGTAATGAGCTAGTATTTCAGAGAGCTATTCAAAGATCTTTTCCCTGGTGATAATAGCTAATTTAGAGCCCATCACTGAGTATGCATAGTTAGAATTGTTTTCCCCCATGCACATTACTTAGCATTTATTAATGTTGAATTCAATCTTCCATTTTATCCTCGAAGTCGCTCCACAGCATAAAATCCATCTACAGTGCTTCATAGCCAGTTGTCATTGTTCCTCCCTGGCAATTTTGCAACATCAGCAAACTTTGTCACCTCGCCATTCACCCCTTGTCCAAATCACTTATGAAAATGTTGGCCAGCACAGCTCCCTGGTAGTTATCTCCTTCACTGTGAAAAACTGCCTCATCTTTTCCACCTTTTGTTTCACATCTTTTAACCACTCTAGAATAGTTATTAATCCTCATAGGAGGATTTTTCATGACAGCTCCATTTCTGTAAGAGCCTTCATGAGGGACCTGAGTGAGAGCTTTTTTGGAAAAAAAAAAAAGAAGAAAAAAAAAAAAGCCAGCACAAAGTTTCTTGTGCAAAGAGGAAAAAGTACTTATGAAGGTGGGTGAAGCAAAGCTCACACTGACCTCATTGTACCTGAAGGTAAGATGCAAGCAAATAGGAAATGAAATATCAGAGGCAACTCTTGGGATGAAAAAGCACTCAACAGAGCCAGAGTGCTCTCCCAGGCAGCCAGGGAATCTCCGTCCTTCCAGAGCTTCAGTCCCTGACTGGAGAAGACTCTAAGGAACCTGATCCAGCTTTTAAATCATGCTTTCCAGTAGTTGGTTCAAAGTCCCACATCTCCATCCACAGCAGCTGCAACTCTGGGTATTTTATTTCTCGAGTTCTCCTGTAACTGTCCTGGCCAAAGATAGTGTTGGTCTAACCTTCTGTGATGGTCCCCATGTGCAACCCACATCATCTCTTTGAGCAGCACCTGCGTACAAAATAATTTCATGTCCCTTATTTTAGATACCAAATTATCTCTCTCCCAGACAAATCTGCTATTAATTGTCATTTATTACCACAAATTATTGTCATTAGAGCTGGTTTGCTATTAAGGGGCTGTAGAAAAGCGAACCCCTGTTTAATTCAAGCTGCCATTTCGTGATTTAGTCATGACTTGCCCATGTCCTTCAGGCCAGTGGCAAAGGTCACGTATGAATTCGTGCTGTCTGGAGAGCGCAGTGAGCTCCCCAGGTGCACCTGGGGCTCTGTGGTGCAGTTCATCACCCTGCTACACCTGGTAATGGAGAAAGGGATTAATTTCTCAACTGAAAGGGCACAGCAGTGTGAGGAGATAGACCCACTGAGGAAAGAGCTTTTCTCCAATTCTCTCAGTGCTCCCTGTGCACTCGCCTTGGCAATAACTCCCCTGGTCTCAGTACAAGATAGCAAGGCAAACCTGAGCATCTATTCACCCCCTGTGTAAGTTTACCACCAGCTTACTCCTCCCTGGGGACCCATCACTTTCCTCTGAACTCAAAGTTTTGCTCAGGCTTCAAATACCTGTAGTCTCAGGGGTTAAAAATATATCATTATTCTTTATGTTCTTCAAATAACTGAAGTGATCGTTTACAGTGCTTGTTTAATTATTTGCTTTAGAGAGCTTAATTTTGGAGAAAAAGGTCATGGACCACAACACAACAAAACAGTTCATATTCCATGTTTACCTCTTCAGTTTCATCACAGAGAAAAGTGTGACAAGGTACATTGAAAACTTCCCCTGTCTTTATCATAGTGATCTTAAAAGAATTCCAACTCCTTTAAGAAGTCTTACATCATTAGCACTTAAACACAAACTGCACTGACAAAGCTTGAAGGGGAGGGCTGAAGAATGTTGTACTTGAAGTTGAGAAGGCTTCTGTGGGCACACACATTTCACTTTGGTCCTGACTTACACTGCTCAATGTTTTTACTGTAGGAAACCATCTCAGCAAGCTGCTGTAAATGGTATTTCTCTTCTTCCAGGCCATGCTATGTCAAACCACCCATGGAATTGTGCAGAAATTATGCCTGTGCTGTGAATCGTGACTGAAAAACTGATCTGGATTCTCTTGCCCAGAGAAGTTGTGGATGCCCCATCCCTGGAGGTGTTCAAGGCCAGGCTGGATGGGGCTTTGAGCAACCTGGTCTAGTGGCAGGGAGGTTGGAACTCAATGATCTTTAAGGTCTCTTCCAACTCTAACCATTCTATGAGTCTATGATATGGTTTAAAAAGAAATATTTTGCAGGTGTTTTTTGGAGGCCATGCCAAGAGTCCTGACTCTGTTCACAGTGTGGCTGCAAAAAGGTTGCTCCAGAGCCGAGATGTAACAGAGCACCAGGTGGTCAAAGGACTGAGCTGCAGGAGTGAGGGGGCAGAGATGCACCACTGCTCACCACAAAGCCACAGCCTCACGTGGAGGCAGTTCTCTGTCCTCCACTGCTCTCATCTCCTTTTCCCTGCCCTTTCGTTCCCACCCACCACACAGGCACCTGTGCTGTACTGGCACCAGCGCTTCTGTGACCCCTGAGCCAGACTGCTGATACCACTGAAAAATGACCTTGCAAAAAGGTGGGTTGTTTTTCATTCAAGTAAGTACAGTGATCATGGTCACCCTGTGCTGCACAAATGACTGTGGTGGCACAACTGATGGGCAGACTAGAAGCAGAAGCAAATTTTGAAGATGGGTTTGGGAGAAACATGGATTGACTGTCTTGTTAGTGGCAATGTAGAAATGTAAACAGTAAAAATGTATTTGAAATGTATACAGCCCAAGAGCCAGACTCTATGCCTTCCATGTCCCCCATAGTCCTACCACATACCCCACAGCCAGACACCAGGACTGTCCCCTGTGCCACCAGGGCTCTCTGGTGTGGCAGGAGCTGCTCGTCTCCCCAGATGCAGGTAAATCAGAAACCTAGATCTCCAGACAACTTTTTCCTCCAGTTCCTACCTTTAACCTCCTGAAGCAAGTCATACCATCCCACATCACCCACCGCTGTCTGAGACTCTCTTTGACCAAATAATACCTCTGTTTAAAGTGGTTTGTTCCAAGCTGGCTGTAAATCACACAAGTTGTATCTTCCTCCAGATCTTTGTCAGGCCAAGAACACCCAGGTGAACAAAACACAACCCTGCAGAAAGCATGCCCAGCCCTGAGGGTGGCAGACCCCCAGCAGCATCTAATGTGGGTGAAGTCTTCCAATACCTGAAGCCTTCCAGTACCTGAAGGCAGCCTACTGGAAGGCTGGGGAGAGTCTGCTTACCAAGGCCTGCAGTGATAAGACAAGGGACAATGGCTTTAAGTTGGAGAAAAGCAGATTTAGATTGGATATTAGAAACAAATTCTTCACTCTGAGAGTGGTGGAGCACTGGAACAGGTTGCCCAGGGAGGTAGTTGAGGCCCCTTCCCTGGTGATATTCAAGGTGAGGCTCGATGAGGCTCTGGGCAGCCTGCTCTAGTTGGGGGTGTCCCTGCGACTGCAGGGAGGTCGGACTAGATGACCTTTTGGAGGTCCCTTCTGGCCTGGATGATTCTATGATTCTAAGCGCTGGGACATCCTGGGCATAATTTAGCCACAAAGGGCACAGAAGATCTATGTGACAGTGGCACTGGAGGGAGTCTCAGACAGCCCATCACTCTGCCCACAGTGTTAAAAGGCAACCTGCTGTGATCCACCGGGCATGAAATATGCTCCATGGCAAAGTCTTTCCAAGGACACCTACTCATGGGGGAGCACTATGGACTGCAGCCTCTGGACCCTCCTCTGCAGCCTTCTCAGGACGAAGGCTGTGTGAGAGAGGGAAGTATTGCTGGGATTAAAAAGCTCCATCAGTGTAGAGACAGTAATTACTCTCAGGTAATCCATTCATCTGGGGCCAACTGTTTTCACCAGTTGTTATTTTTAGTTGCTGCTACGGAAGGGAGCACATTTCCGTCCATCTTCAGAAGGGAATGGTGGTGGATTTCTCCTGGGGGAAAGGAGAGAAGCTTAGAGAGAATTCAGGAGGCAACAGCTCTTACGTTAGTACAACCTGGCACAATCTATGCTGTGGATCATTTCCCTGGGAGAGAGGCTGTGTCTCTGAATCCAGCCTGGAGAAAGATGTAATAAGCAGCTATGAGGATCGTGTCTGCAGGTTGCTGTGCGCTGCAGCGAGCTGGCGGGCAGCTCTGCACCAGGCTCCTGCCATCTGCGCTTTGCAAGTGGAAAAGTCCTTGAGAATCCATCTGTTTCTTAAAATGGAGAGGTTTGATGCAATTCACCTGGTGATAACTATGTCATAGGATTGTTTTGGTGGTGTTTGGTTTGCTGCTACGCTAACGTGTTTGTCCCTGTGCTCACAAACTTCCATTTTCTGTAAGCCTCACACTGATCACTTCAAATTTGGTTTGCTGTGGCTTGTATCACCCTGCTAGCCTATGCCTTGGAGTGGCTTGTGTCAGGCTGCTTGCAGGCTTTTAAGGCAGCCTGATGGCCCTGATCTTAACATGTTCACATCAGGGCTTAATGGTCTCTCCATAAGCAGGGGGAAAGAAAAAATACTTCTGGGTGTGGGAGGAAGGGATTTCTTTATCACCACTCAGGTTGTACTTCTGGGGAGCAGAGGAAAAACTTACACCCAAACTCTGAGAAGTCCATAACAACCTCAACCAGTGACGGCCTGGTTTGCTGGGTTATTCAGGCTGGGATCTGTTGCAAAGGATCAGGTTGATTGACAGGAAATCTGTTAGTGATTTTCTGTGCTGTTTGCCATCTCAGAGGGACCCTGCAGCTGAAACAGGAGCTTTTGGGGGGTTGCACAGGCAAAGGCAGGGGGAAAGAGCCAAACATGGAGGTTGTGTTGCCCTGTGTCTCCTGCAAAAGCACTGTCCTATCTTTCACTGCACCCTCACCAGCAGGCCTGCAGCTTCCCCACCATCTGTCTGTGTGTCTGTCTCTTGCCTTAACACACATACACAAGCGAGAGCAATTTTGGCAAAGAGGCGGGATGAAGGATCTAAAAAGCACATTCCTTTCCCTGCTTGAGTCTCCTCGTGCAAAAATAGCATTCATTTTCATTGCTATTGCATAAAGTAAATGCTAAACAGTATCTACTTAGGAAAAACTAGAAGCCAGGCGGGTGGCAGAACAGCTGAGGTGCTAGACGTGGGGCTGGTGGCCTGGGGAGCGACTGACACTTTCTGGCTGGGTCTGTTGTTCTGCACTGCGGAGGGAGGGGAGGGATTGCCATGTCTGTAACTGCCAAAGCTGAGCTAACCTCAGGCTGTCTTTGTCTCTGACAAAGACAACATGGCTATCTTGGGGGGGTGTGTGTGTGTGTCATCTGTTTATAGTGGAACAAGGAGAACTTGTATGCTGGGACGTGATAAATCTCTCCCTTCCTGCCTCTACCACACTCCTGTGCATACAGAGGACCTCACAAAAGTCCCAGTTTCTCAGAAATTTGGTGGAGTATGTTTTATTTACGGAACTAAAAGTGTGGAAAAATCAGCCAACGCAATACAGGGATGTGCTATTTAAGCATTTTCTCTACCATGGTCCTTTCTGGCGGGTATCTTAGGTGTGTGCCAAGGTGAGTTCCCCCGCTGACCCAGCTTTTCAGCTTCTTATAAATTTATAGCATTTAAGGGCAGAAGGGAACCTCACAACTCCTGGGCAGGCTGCCTGTCTATCACAGCCTATTATATTGCATTTGCTCACCTCTGCCTGGAGCCCAGTTACAGGCATCTGGCCTTGAGCTGGCGGTGGCTGTTGCCTTTGGCACTGGGAGTTAATGGTTAAGCACCCTGGCTGGTGGAGCTCCACTCTTCACTTCCAGGCTGGCTTTTCGCGTGGCTACAGCTTCATTCCTTAGCTCTTGCTATGAATTTCTCCACTATTATCCTACAGTCCCTTTGCAACTCCTTTTTTTCTGTCTGAGCAAGTTCATACAAATTGTAGCAAGGTCAGCTCTCAGTGTCCTTTATAAACTCCTGGTTTTTTTTCACAGCAGCATTTTCTCCAAGTCTTGAAATGTGGTGGTGTTTGGGGTTGCTTTTTTCAGGTTTTTTTTTGTTTGTTTGTTTGTTTTGGTGGGTTTTTCTTTGTAGCTTCTTAAATATTAAACACCATCCAAAAATTCAGAGGCCAGAAGTGTCAGTATTCCTGGTCAAAGCAGCCTTTCCAGTCCCAGTTGGATATGCAGGGGTCACAAGGGCCCCTGAGGCACACAGGGGACATTTTTTCCCACTTTTGCCCTGAATTCCTCATCTCTCCTTGGACACAGCCCTGCTGTCATGCTCCCTTCCTTACGGCTTCGTGTCCGGCTTCAGGATTCAAAAGCCTTTTCTTCTCAAGGCTCAGCAGACTGAGAAATCCAGCTTATGGTGCACAGCTGTCCTGTGCCTTCAACTGGTCCCAGGGCCACCTGGCAAAGTGCTGCTCTCCTGGCCACTGAGGAGACTGCCAGACCCTGCTGAACCCCAGCAAAGTCAGCCCTGAGTGCCGAGTGCTCCAGCACTGCTAACAGCTGCTTGCTTCTTTCAGGTGTGAAATTTTTAAAAGAATTTCTAAAAAAATTCCTTTTGGTATCTTGTAGAGGTGAAGTGATGCAAGAATATGAGTGGGTAGTGGAAAATGCAGGACAAAACACTAGGACCAAAGATAGTAACAAGGCAGAAACCAAAGCAAAGGGCCCAAGGGCTTGGACATGCATCTAAGGGACCAAGATCTCCGAGCCTCAGCTGTGTGCTGCCTGCTGGGCTATAGCTGCTCCAGGGAGAGCTTTTAAGTGGTGGCGAGGCAATGGACATCAACTGGGACAGAGGCCTAGCCAAACCACAGTGTCTCATCTTCGATGAGTGGTGAGATAACAGGCTCAGAAAACACCTGTAGCCCAGACAGGGTGGTGTAACCTGGCCTGGCACACTCACCTGGCTGGGTTTTACATCTGCCTTGGAGGCCTGAATGATGGTCATTTGACAGAGGTCCCAGAGTAACTGCTCCAGCTCTTTCTAAGTCCTGTTACTGTAGAAACTCAGCCTGGTGCAAGAGCTCACGGGACATTTGTTTGTGCATACCCATGCAGCCAGAGCACATCCAGCCTTCAGAAAATGCCATGAACGCAGTGGACGGATCAGTCTTCCCTAAACTGTTGGATGCATCGTTCGTTGCAAGGACGTTGAGCCAAATTTGTACTCATGCATATAGATGCATGCCCTGTTAAGTCTGGTGCAAAAACAAGCTTATAAACCAAAGCTGAATTTCAGCTGGAGTCTCTTTATTTTGTAATGAATTACTAAACTGATTGTCAGATTTGATATTCTCTCATAAATGTCTAATTAAGGAAAAAGCAAACCTCTGCTTCATAAAATCCCTGACTGATAGTACTAATAAAATGTCATAAATGCAATGAATGTTGTGATAATGCTTTTAGAGACTAATTGCCTTTCATTATCATTAGCAGAGAACTGGACGAAGATACTGCTATGCCATGGTGGTGGAGCCAGATTGCAGGACAGGGACTGCCCATGAGGGAGAGGAGAAAGGAGAGGTCTTTGTGTCAGCAGCTGGATTTGGTGCCTTCCTCACCTGTCCCTGGACCAGAGACCACCTTGCAGCCCTGGGAGCAGGCAGCCCTGTCCCCAGACCCTTGGGAATTCGCAGACACAGGTTGTCCCCATGCTTGCCCTCTGGCCTGCTGAGTATTACCCTTGTGACACGGAGCTGAGCATGACGATCGTGGCTTCTACCACAGCAATTTGGGAAGCCCCCATCTCAGCCCTCAGCTGCGTGCCAGGCAAGGAGGAGGCTGCTAGCTCAGCTTTCATGCCCCTGCGAAGGTGTACAGGCAGAGCTTTGCCTCTTCCCCAGCATCACACCAGTGAGCTCTCCCTGCATCCCATGCTCACACCCCAGCCGTAGGAGGGCTTCAAAGTTGGAGGTGGTTGCACAGAAATTATGTGCAAATATGCAAATTATTTCATTATGTCGCTGGCATGAAATGCCACACACAGAGCAGATAAAAGCTTGGCAGCTACAGAAATGTGGAAAGCAACAAGGAGTTCAAAGAGGAATGCTAAGCTCTCTCATCCTCCTCTTGCCTTCCATGTGAGTGAGCTGCAGAGGGAAAAATACTCCAGGCTGGCCTGAGAAAGTGTGACATCTCCACCTAGCTTTCCATGGCTCCCTCCATTGCATTTAGTTCCTCCTCTTGCCTTCCATTTGAGTGAGCTGACGGGGGAAAAATACTCCAGGCTGGCCTGAGAAAGCGTGACATCTCCACGTAGCTTTTCATGGCTCCCTCCATTGCATTTGGTTAATGTAGCTGAGCATTAATGCTTTGGCTGGAATTTATCCACAACACTGTGGTTGCAATACATGCATATTCTTCCTACCCTCATCTAGTAAATCATGAGTAAATCATGAGAGAAGAAGGGACCACGAGCTCCTGTTTTTTTGCCCTCCAAAGTAAAAAGTCAAGACTGGCAGAAAGACAAGATTTTTTTGTGGATTAACGCAGCAGTGTCGGGGGTCAGGAAGGGGGTGGGACAGTACGTGAAACACCTGGAATTACAACTTTTGCCAAAATATGAATAAACCTTTGCAGCACTCGTGTTTTTCCCCCCCTGCCTGGTGTAACACTGCCTGTTGGTTAGAAGGCTGTACCGGTCCAAGGCTGGAGGCTGCCAGCGCTGACCGAGCATCGCTCTCACCCCGAGTGCCACCTCTGACCCAGGACCCCTCCTGCTCCAAATCCTAACCCTGGCTGGCTTCTGCTGACCATGTCCAGCCTCACTCTGGGAGCCTCAGCAATGAGATCATTTAATAAACCATCTCATTTCGGGCTGTTTTGTGTAAAGCATTTTACCCGACTTTATTTCTCGCATTGCTTTGTATTCCTTCAAACTCCAACCCTGCAAATCGATGCGGTGCTGCCATTGTTGCCTCTAAAATGTTTACTCCTGGCTCTCTTTAGGACCTAAAAGGCTGAAAACTGCATCGTAATTGCCCAATTAGTCCTAATGCTGCGTAGTGTTGACTGTTTAGTTACCATATATTGTGTACAGAACTAATTGTGGTGAAAGTAAATGAATGTGAAGGAAACAAACAAGCTACTAGAAAATAATTACCTGGAGTGTTTCTTTTTAGTACCTGTACAGCAGATTTCATTATAGTCAACAGCTTCTAAAGCTGCTTGAAATAGCGGTATTTGTCATTTTCATAGAAACTTGATAATGACATTAATTTATCTTAATGGTCTGTTCTATTGTTATAAATAGTAAAATTAGCTTAAATTGTCTTGCTTTTGCTGGTTTTGGATGGCTCCAAAGGGCCCCACAACAGCAGATGAGTAGATAATTTGGTGTGCTTGACAGATTTCCAATAATTTGTTATGTGGAACATGAGGTAATGCTAGTACCATTAATGTTCATTTTCCTCTAAATTCATTACTGCCCTTTTCCCTTTTATCTTTTTTAATGTCTGGGCCATTTTTCTATATTTCAAGTGGAGCTACAAAGCCTATTCATATTCAGCTATAGTAGCTATTAACATTCTGCACATAGAGAACATCATGTAGAAAAACAACTCTTTATGAAATGATGAGGCTGGTGGCTATTTATGCTGGAAAGTAGGCAAAATGGGTTGTTTGCTGGTATTAGGGATTGGCTGTAATTAAGTCAAATGTAATTTTAAAGAAATTTAAATGTTTTCGTTTTTATAGCCAAGGTAAAACACAATTCAGGGAAATTCTAAGAAGGTGTAAATGCATTAATAAAAACTATTTTCCCTGTTTTCTGCCACTCCTGTTTAAACTTCACCGAGGATTTTATGCACGACTAGTTATTTGCACAATATTTTCTACCCAATTTAAACCTAATTAGTCTTAGGAAAGTATTAACATTAACGGTACTTTCATGTGGGTTTGCTGATATGGTAATGATCTGAACAAACAGGAGAGCTTTCCATCAGGGGGGAATTACTTTGCTGCCTTCTCCCTTACTTTCTTCTTACTTTTGTATCTAACCAACGTTGGCATCCACTTCCCCTCCAGGTGCAGAGATGCAGAGCGATGGAAGGGGAGGAAGGAGATGAGGTTTCCCTGTCTATGGTACGTAGTGTATATGGAAACCCAAGCAGAAGCGGTGAGACATAAGGTTGGCTGCCATGGGATGACTATGAAGGGGTGCCCGGCACCACAGCCGTGAGGTGCCAGGGGAGCAGAGGTGGGACAGGAGGGGAGAAGGGCTTTGCTTGGGGGGAGGATGCCCTTGCTCCAGCCCTGGCAGCGCCTTGCTGGTGAATGGTGGTGGTGAACCCCTGTTCAGCCTTCATCCCCCTTCAGGTGGGAGGGGGATGACCCTGCAGGCACCTCCTTTCTGCTGGAAGCATGAATGCCTCCACCAAAGCATATTATTTTGATGAAAACGTCAAAGAAAAAGTGCTCCTGAGTGATGAAGGCATTTCTGAAAATTCCCATTTCACAAGATTTCAGAGTCATTTTTCAGAAAAACTTTCATTGGGAACGTTCTTAGTTTTTACATTATTTTTACATTATTTTTAGTATTCACAGAACTGCAGAATCATAGAGGGTCTGAGGTTGTCAGGGATCTCTGGAGGTCATGTGGTCCAACCCCCTTGCTCAAGCAGGGCCACCTAGACCTGGTTGCCCAGGACCACATCTAGATGGCTTTTAGGTACCTCCATGGTGGGAGCTGATATTTCTTCAGTTTAGGTGTATCAGGCAACGCACACCTCTGAGAGAACATGAATTAATACAGAATCACAGAATCACCTAGGTTGGAAGGGACCTCTTAAGATCATCTAGTCCAACCAATGGAAAAAAAAAAAAAAACAACAACAAAAACCAACAAACCACCACACCCAACACACCACCCAACACTAAGCCATATCCTTGAGCACCAAGTCAACTTCTCTCTTGAATACCTCCAGGGATGGTGCCTCAACCACCTCCCTGGGCAGCCCGTTCCAATACCTGACAACCCTTTCAGTAAAGAAATATTTTCTAATATCTAACCTGAACTTCCCCTGGCTCAACTTGAAGCCATTATCCCTTGTCCTATCCCATTACCCCTTCTATCAATGCTGCCACTTGTTTGTGACAGCGTGATGATGGGACTTCCTCATCCAGGCCTTGCCATACAGGAGGGCCCTCTTCTAACCCCCTTATTGGTCAAGGGGCATGAAAACCTCCAGCCCTTGCTCAAGAAAACATGTAGAATTATCACGTTCTGGCCTCTGCTGCTCATGGAGGCATGATGAGAGGAGATACTCAGCCTCCAGGTGGGTGAAGTCAGCTGATATGGATCCTGCCCAGAGCTGACCATGAGCTGGATGGGCATTTTCCCTCCATGAAACTGGGGACTCCAAAGGTGAATGCCCTAACACCAGCTGGCATTGCCACCCAGCTCCCTGCAGCCAATGGCAGCAGCCAGTGAGGGTGTGGGTGCTTCCTGGGGGTGATTCGTTCCTAAGTTACCCAATGTTACCCCTAAAGAAGTCGTGTTTTCCTTACAACCCTTAGGCAGCCAGCTTTGAGCTGGTTTTTTTTGTGAGATGCCTCATTTCCAACCCAGGGGCACCAAACTGGAGGTGGCTTAAGGTGATGCCCCCTGCAGCATGGACCTCCCTGAGTACCCCACTCCTTAGACCTTCCTTGGCCACCCCATTTTTCTATCTTATCATGTGTGCTTAATGTTGTCTAATGCCACCTCCATGTCAAGAGAGGAGGTGAAATCTTCATGGCTTAAAATTTCATGACTGCTGTCAAAACCAGCCTCTCTCAGGGGCTTTACATCTGATTTGTTTGAAAAACTCCTCCTCCTGTCTATGGTGGAATTCATCTCACCTACCTTTAGACACTGTTGTGTGCGAGTCAGTACCTCAGCCGCTCATCCCCACTGCCTTTCAAGACAGGTGGGGAACAAAAGCTATGCCCACAGCGTAAGTAATCTGATTTATTTTGGGCAACCACATCATTAGGATGAGATGAACAGCACCTAGAAGTGCCAGTTTCTCTCCACTAAGGGGAAAGAATAAACTGTAATAAACATGAGGTATCAACATGGCAGATATCTGCGCCTGGGCAGGGCATCTCTATCCTCATGCCTCCCAAACAGACTGTCAGCAGCAGAGGCACTTGCTTGCTGAAGTTCTTCTCCATCATGAAGCTCCTGGGAAGGCAACAGTCTGCACAGCTACAGCTGTGTTTTACTGCAAGGTATGGGAACACAACATAATTATGCACTGCAAAGTCTTTCAGGACTTCCAAAGTTTGTGTTTCTTTCCAGGTTTGGGCTGAAGCTTACCTGCGGTCTCCCCAAAGGTCTGGTTTGCAGTTCCTGTTTTAAGAAAATCCTTTTTTTTTTTTTTTTTTTTTTTTTTTTTTTTTTTTTTCCTGTCACTGCTGCCCTACTGAGAAATATATTGACTTGACTGAGCAATTATAATTAAAATATCTGATACTCAGAGCTTCCAGAGACTCACCAAATGACAGTCAGACACACCTGGCTGAAGCTGGGACCGGCACATTTTATCTGTTGTTTGCAAGAGTCTGTCACAACACGCCAGGTTTGCGCCTCGCTCCCTGGTTAGCTTTTATCTGTTTGACAATGAAAAATCATGCTCGGTGACAGGGAAATTTGCATCACAAAGATGCATCTCTGTGCTCAGCCTTCATTCCTCCTGATAACATCAATGGGGTTTACATTTCAGGATCACAACCTGCATGATTGGTTAAAAAAAAAACAGTCTCAAGCCCAGGTGAGCAGCAGAGTGTGGGAGAGCAAAAGGATATGGCTGATGAAGTATTTATCCTAAGCCAAGGAAGATATCCATCTGGCTGTTGATTTGTAAAATGGTAACCCAAGAACAAGCTGCAAGCCTTGCATCTCATTCACTCTGGTTGACTGTACCTGGAGTCCACTAGACAAAGTTGCGGCCCCTGCCCCTGAAGACCCTGCTCGCCCGTGGCAGCTGATGGCCCCCATGAGGCCACCAGCATCAGGCAGCGGCGTGATGGCAAGGTCAGCCCTCAGAGTGGCTCGAAGCAGGGGGCTGGCAGCATTGCCACTGGAACCTCATCTTTCAGGGATTTCATACACACCTGAAAAAAGGTTGATCTGCTTTGGGAGTCTGCACGGAGGAATTTGTTCGAGGAACAGGCTTTTGGTTTGATTGTGTTTCAAATTTCAGGTACTTGAATACTTCAGCCATGAAAAACAGCAATAGCTGAAGAGCAATGGTGGCCTCAGCAGTGTCAAGTTCATGGTTGGACTTGATGATCTTAAGTGTCTTTTCTAGTGTCAATGATTCAATGTTTCTTGTGCTGGAACAGCACAGATTAAGGCAAAATCAAGCTGTTGCAGACACCTCTTGTTGATAATCCATGTGTGGTGTAGTCATGTGGCTCACGAGACCTTAATATATAGAAAGACCTGGAACTCACCAATTCTAGCAATAAATGGAGACTTTTCTGAAAGCAGATGAAGGTATTAGACATCGTTAGATCGGGGCAAGTTTCCCTCTGCCTCGTGGAAGATGGGTGTGCAGCATCAGCCATCTGCAAAAAGACATTTCTGTGGTGCTTCTCAATGGACTTCACTCCTGGTAAAAAAACCTTTCCCCTCCCCTCCTTGCCAGCCAAAATAATGAGACATGGACATAAAATGAAATAAGCGTAGACAGAAAGGTAGCTGCTGGATGCCTTCCAAGCCTGCCTTGGGGCTGAATCACCTGTCCTGGATGTAGCTTGCAGGAGCACTTGCGGTCCAGGGGTGCTGGGTGGGTGGTGGGGTCACCCTTTCCCTGGACTTGGTACTTTGGGAAAGGTATAAAATATACAATGCAAGGAAGGTAAATTAGGAGAGAAAGAAGCAAAGGACAAATGAACGTGGAGGTTTTTTTCTAACCCAGCTATGACTGATGTACAGCAGTGGAAGGAAGCAAGGCCGTGCCTCACAGAGCTGCAAGTCTGGAAGGAGAACAAACAAGTGACATTCAGTCTTGCCCACAATGGGCCACCCCAAAGGCTGCAAACTATTAAGGGATTATCTATTATTTGTTACCTATAACATATAGATTATTATAGTTAATTATATGTGTAATTATAGTATATGGGTAATACATAAGACGTGTCATGAAATTATATCATCTCTAAAATGTGCCAATTTCCTTGTCCTGAGGTTTTGATAGATTAATGTACCCTCATTCCTGACTACATCCAATCTTGCTTCCTGGCTGGCAAGCAGATTGTTTCCAAACCCCGTACTTGTCCAAGTGCTGCTGCTGCAAGTGCCTCTGGGCCCAGGCCACTGGTTTTGGAGTGTGTTGCTGGAAACAGGGGCCACCCAAGCTCCAAGAGGACACCCAAGGAGGCCATGGCACTACAGGTTCATGTACAGGGCTACTCTCTGAGGGAATATTTTGCTGTGAGTGTGTCAATTCCAAGAAACATAGCTGATGAAAAATATTTTTCTATGGTTGATGTCTCACTAGAGTTCTAGTGTTAGCTTTTGAAGAGGGGAAAAAAACCCAAACAAGCATTTCATTCAAGAAGCTCCTCGAAAAACACAGTTTCTTTAGATTGCAGTTGAGCTTGCTCCAGACAGCTGAGAGATATGCCCTGAAAACAACTATTTTTGATGTCAGGGAAGGTACTAAAATTCACATAGAGGATGCTATCATCCCACAGAAAGGCAGTAAAACTGGCAGCACTGACATACGAACAGCCCCTGGCAGGGGCATAAGTGTTGGAAGCTACTGCTATCCTATTAACAATTTGGAAAAAAAAAAAAATAATAGCATTTCCCTTGGCATTCTCAGAAGCCACCTCCACTGTAGGTGAAACAGATAGACAGACGGAAGGTGGCTTGGCAATGGAGTGAGGTTTAGGATTCAGCAGGGAAAATTTCTGGAATTTTAACTCTCGTCAGGCATATCATAAGGTCCCTGCTAGAGAAGAACTTCATTGGCTTATATACGTATTTCAGTCCACAGCAGTTGGGAGCAAGGACCAGCTGTGCTCCCCACAGGGTACAGTCTGAGGGGAGGGCTTCTTGGGCAGGTTCCATCTAAACATGAGGAGGAACTTCTTTACTTTGAGGGTGGCAGAGCACTGGAATAGGCTGCCCAGAGAGGTGGTGGAATGTCTCTCTCTGGAGACATTCAAAACCTGCCTGGACACGTTCCTGTGCAACCTGCTGTAGGTGGACCTGTTCTGGTGGGGGGTTGGACCAGATGATCCCCAGAGGTCCCTTCCAACTCTGTATCATTCTATGATTCTTTGAACCTGCTCTGGACCTCTAGTATCACCAGTGTGGAGGAGCAGCAGGGCTGGTTTCACCGTAGGAGGTGCAGACTTGGATCCTGGTCCATCCTCAGCCCAATTCATATGCGAAAGGCACAGGGGAAAGAGGCACCATCCACTTTTTTGCTCTCCTGGAGAGTGATGCCCTGGATGCACCTCTGCTCGGATGGCAAGGAGCTATGAAAGGAGGCAGATGCAGCAGAAGACATCAACTATTTGTGCCCCTGCCTATGGGGCAGGTTAACTGGGGTGTAGGAGAGGGGCTGACTGCCGTCACCCCAAGACTAGTTGCAACCCACCAGCAGCATGCCAAAATTTGTCCAGTATCACAGTTTGAGTTTAGCTGAGCCAAGCTGGAGACGGCATAACTGAAATTCAACAAGTCTCGAAATGTTTGCTGTTCTGCCCCTGCATGAACTCACAGAAATCTATTTTTCAAGGTTTATAGTAAAACCCGTTCGTGCAGCTCAGGCCAGGCTGGAGCTCTTTCCTGTATCACTAATTCCTTGGCTTGTTTTATTTTTTCCAAAGTTCTCTGCAGGTCACTCCCCCCAAGCGCAGCGAGGGATGGAAGAGCACATTGAAATCGTTATTGATAAACAGTTGCATCTTGAAGCTACACGGAGCCATTATTTCACAAAGATGTGAACAAAATGGTTTTGCATCGTGTGAATTATTTTCCTATTTGAAACACAGAAATCTCTCTCAAATAGCTTTAAAACCCATATTGTAGTGAAACATCCAGTTTGTTCCATTAACTACTCACAGAGTCAACTGGAAAACCGCTGTTATTAATTTCCGTGGAAAGCTAAAATGCAGTTCATTTTCTGTAATTGCAGGCCCATCACCTAAAGACCCAGGAAAAGCTTTTAATCCAAGGCATTTTTAGAAGGGTATGATTACACCGCATATCTTCATAAGGTGCGTAATTACTAGGGTGTCGATCACAAGGAAACAGAAAGAGCCAAACTTCCTGGGCTGTTGGAGCGTGGTCCCCTCCTGCCGCCCAGGGGCCACCAGCGTGCGGGGGGCCGGAGTGGGTGATGGAGATGAGGGACCTCTCTGGGACTGGGCCACGATGCTTCCCCCATGCAGAATGTGTGATGCCTGTCAGAGGATGATGCGGAAAGCCCCTGAGCCTGGAGGAAGCACTAGCAGGCTGGAAGATGCCTTGGGAAAAGCAGCACCTGAAGGGTCATTAGGGAATGGCTGAGCATCACGGCAGTGGGTCTGGGACAGGGACCATGCAGAAACGGGAGAAAAAAATGACAGAAAGCTTGTGAAGAAAAATCTGAGGTTAAAATGTATTTAGTTTAAGGATCAGAAAGACTCTGCAAGATGCTGAATATTCAGCAGAAAACAATTTCACTCCAAGGGCACTGGAGAACCCACCACAGCCAGACAGCTATCTTGGGTCCCTGGGTGAGGGTGGCTCCTGGCCTGTCCCAGCTGCCCTCGTGGTCGTCAGCCCATGCCAAGCTGCCAGCTGTGCTCACACCGTGCGATTTAAATTCGAGGCCTTTGCTACCTTGACTAGTCAGTCTAAAGAAATTGTGTTACTCCAGCCTGGCTGTGGGAAGAGACTCAGCTGGAGGGAAGAAGGAAGGGGAAGTTTTGGGTCTGAATTATTGCTTGGCTGTTTTGATTAAGGAGAGCCGTGATTGCCTGCTGACATTCAAGGTTGCTGCAGTGGCAGGATTTATGGCCACGGGAAGAGCATCAGTGCAAAGCCACCAGTTCCAAGCAGGGTCCTTTGTACTCACAAACCTGACTCATGGAGGAAATCCAGATCAGTGGAAACACGTAGATGCCAGAAGACCGATGCGCTTAAATCAAGCATTTGATGTGCATTAGCAAGCCCTTTCCTTCGGCTCTTGGCTTCAGTCCTCTCCTGCTTTAAGCATGGATGGATGCTGAGTTGCAATGGCAGAGGCGTGACAGAACTGATGCCGTTTCTTTCCAGGGCTGCTTCATCAGTAAAGAGGAGCCACCTCTTGCTGCATCGAAGACTGAGAGACCCTTTAATTGATTGCAGAAAGGGCTGAGTGTACTTAGCACCTCGGTGGGTGAGGACTCGGAGGAGGGTAAAAGTGGTGGCAGAAGTAGCTGTTTGGGAAGCAATTTAATGAATAGAAAAAATAAGAAGCAAAAAGGTCAAGCCTTGCCTCTGCTGGGCTGCATTTAATCTGCACATGTAGGCAGGACTGCAGGCTCCCCAGTTGGTTTTTTTTTAGCTGGCACATTTCCCCAAAACATGATAACATTTTTTAACTTTAGCAGCTGACATTTTGTAATATGTTTAAGGATCTGTAATATTTTATGCTTGTAGCTTTTTGCGATTGTTGTTCCAATATGGCACTGATGCTGGCATTAAAGTCTAATATGATTAGAAAGCTCAATTGTATAACCAAGGGGTTATACTCTTTATCTTCTCTAATCTGATTAAAATGCTTCTCTTCAGTAGCTTTTTGCAATCGCTTTATAGCAAAACCCAGGAGCAAAGCCACCAGCACTTTGGTTTGTCCCAGATTGAAAGAAATACCAAATGGGTTCCTTAATTGCGCACTGAACTCGTTACCATTCAAAGCTGGGTCCAAACTGCAAACCTGGTTCCGTTGGGCTTCAGCGGAGTTGCTCAATGAGAAGGGGCTTGTGGAGAGGGTGGGATGCCTGGGCTCGCCCTGAGGCCGGCTACGGCTCGATACCTGCCTGCTTCAGGGGCAGAAAAAAGGCATTTTGGGTCTTGCTGCCTGGTGCTGAAGTTGCTAAGCAATGGAGTCGTTACCAGTAGCTAATGGCACAGCTACATCTAAACCCCATCGTAGCATTAAACTCATCATTGTAATTAAATTCTCTCACTGCTTGTGATACCATCTTCCTTACGTGATGTATCTTGTCCAGCCTAGTGGTAAACTAATTAATGCAACAGAACACATCCACCTCTAATTTCCATTGCCTTTTAGTGCTCATACGCCACAATTTATCACAAATCTGAAGGCACGGTATGGAAAATGTGCTGCAGAGAACGTGATTTGTCCACACATGGCTAAAAGTACGAAGAAAGAGCTCAGTTTTTCTAAAACTTAGCTTCTCTCCTTCAGCTGTTTCTCTAATGATTACCAACACTGGAATGGCAGAAGAGCTGTACGAGACCAAACAGCTGCTGAAATAGTGGTGGTTTTGCACCACCATCCAGCATACTTTGGGAATAAAGCAGAGCTGCTGGATTAACCCCCTGCACAGACGAGGTTATTGTGTGTGCTCTGAGACCAGAGCTAGAGGGTGCTCCTGATGTGTTTACACGGGCCCTTGCAGCTGCATATTAACTGGTGGGGACGGTTGTTCTGTAGATCACCTCCCTGCAAGATGTCCAAGTCACCGCTGAGGCCACAACAGCTGACTCCAGTGCAGCCAAAGGTGGTGTTCACCAACATGGCAGGCTACTGCGGGATGCCACCATGGCCTCGATGCCACCACATCTTCTCTCAAAACCGGAGCTGTGGTCTCCACAGCTGGTTGCTGTGGCTAACGCAGGGCAGGAAGGGTCCAGGAAGGGAGTTGAGGTGTTGAAGGTAGCTGGTACTACTTGGGAAGGAGGGTGAAGATGGCAGCTCCTCCTAAATGTGATATTTGCCCCAAAGAGTCACAGAAGGGGCTCTCGCCTTTCATCTTTTGCCCAATTCCTCCCCCATCCTGCGATAGAGCATTGGCTCTCATTCCTCCTTTGGCAAAATAAACTTGGCTTTCCCTGCTGAGGAGCGTGCTGTTTCTGCCTGGCTGTGCTTGCAGCCCACAGATTCCTCCAGTCAACCTTTACCAGCAGAGTTCAACAACAAAAACAACCCCCAAACACATTCCTTCTCCTGTTAAAACAGCTTCAGGCGCAGTTTATGCCACAGCTGATGCCGAGCAGGCTCCACACCTTTGACTGGACTCTCAGACCTCTTTGATTTCTGGGTTGTCTTTAGTTTTCTGTGTTATGCTACAGAAGGGAGCTCGTCACCACCCTATCAATTGCATTCCATCACCGTCAGGGGCACTGCGCCTGTACGGCGTTGCTAGTATTCAGGGGACCCATCCATGTGACAGGGCAACAACCAGAAGGACAACATCAACATTTAGATAGAACTAAATATTCCTACCCACGTGACATTTTTTTTTGGTCCCAGAATCATATAATTCTCCATACTCTGGGCAAGAAGTAATCTACGAATTGTTCGTCACTATTTGCATGGATTTAGGTCAGGTGTGATGAGGCCGCCATTGCAAATCATTTTCTCTCTCTCCTGTTAATTTGTGTTGGCAGAGACCCACCTTTTAGCTAAGACCACTTACTTAGAATTTTCCTGAGACAACTGGGATGAGGATGGCTCACTGACATTCCTTGGTGTTACATCTTCATGGGCAAAGTGGCATCAGACACATGTGGCTTTAACTCTGTCTTTGCCGCCACTGCTGCCCAGCCTGGCATTCTCATTCCTTTAACTCCTCAGGATCTCCTACCTTAGTTTGTTAATAAGTTGTTTACGATCCATTAAAATTGCCTCAGAAGAAAATGGCCATGTTTTTAAACTAAAAGGAACCTGCCTTACTTCTGATATTATCTGGGTCACACTGAGAACCTGCCTTAGATTTTTATTATACCCATCCTAGGTGTATTAGAGAATATGCAAATAAATGAATCCTTAATTCTTTTGTGATGTTGAATTTAGAGTCAGTTCTTTCTGACTCTAAATGGGAAGTCTGGAGTGGCACTGGCATGCTGTGAAGCAGAATGAATTGGTTTACATTCTTCGCTGGAGATCCCTAGGGTTGTTTGGGGAAGGTGTTCCTCCCACGAAGCTCCAGCACGCAGCTGACTAGGTCCATCACCTCACACACCAGCTCTGTGCGCCTTAGCTGCAACAATGAAATGATTCATCTGTCTGTAAATCAAAACTCTAAAGGTCTGGCTCTTATGTTGCAAGTACAAAAGACGGTAACCCACTGGCAGATGTGGCTGGTTTCTTCTGTGTTTCTGAACGTAGGCATCGTTTTGTTTTAGAGGAACTCATCTATTCGTAACTCACTAACTCCCACAAGGAATAAGAATCCAGGTTGTGGGCAACTTCACTGCAAATCATTAAGAAATTGCTTTTAGACTTATTCCAGTTCCGCAGACATCTAAAGATAGAGCATACTTGCCCATAGGTGATGGAGATGGGAATTGATTGCCAGGAGGGCAAAAGTTGCAGCTGTAAAACTGAGGTTTCCAGCAAGACTGTCTCCTTGCATCAGATCTATGCTGTGAAAACATCCTCCAGCTGATCTGTTCCAGCTGGTGTGGAGGGGAAAGGAGGAAACACTCACCGCGTAAGGCACAGATCTTACCTCCCCTTCAAAAACCCTGCTCAGTGCTGGGATTACTGGTCCAACAGCTGGTACGCTACTCTGGCTGGATGACCGTGCCCTCAGAGTCTTTTGCTATGTTCGCTAACTGTAATTTATGACAAAACACAGTTGAAAAATATCTTTAAATTGAGTCTGCACTGAGCCACCCGTATCTTTTGCAAAGAGTGAGACAATACTTTGAGTTATGACAATGAGCAGAATGAACTTTTATTTTCATTCATCCTTCATTAATACCATACAATTAGATAGTAATATCTGGAAAAAAAACCCCAACCCTTGAAATAATTTAAAAGAGAAGGCACAGAAAACCAAACCCAACTATGCAGCTACAAGAGAAAAGTGAAAAATCATTCAGCAAAGGAATTAATTCAGAAAAGTTTTATCGCTAGATGTTCTGAACAAAACTACAGCACACAGAAACAAAACTGCACAGTTTAAACTAACCCATGCTTTTGTTACATATACCTATAAAAGAAAAAAAAATATTTTTGCAGGGTTTTGAATGGAAAGTGTAATTTTTAAAATAAAAAACATTAAATCTAGTACATATGTCAAAATCTCCCCTAAAAGCTACACGAAGATGTACTTTACAAAATAAATCTGTATTAAGAGCAAAGCATACAGTGGAACAGCATCTGGGGGTGGAAGGAAACGTTCACAAATCAGTTATAGTATCAAATAAGTTTGGTGTTTGCTTCAGAAACAAAGGTTCTCAGTACAGTAATATACTGTAGAGGACATTCTTCTGTATTTTAGTATTATGA
>VZRU01000031.1:49110-64066 GCA_013398155.1 Pedionomus torquatus | reverse complement strand
GTAACTTTATTTCTTTTTAAAACAAAGCTACTGGAATTAATGACATGCGATAATATGCCCCAATATTATACCGGCTAAGTTTGAAAATAAAGTTCATGCTTCACCATTGAAATATGCTGTGATTTTCAAGTACATTCTCTGGTAATGAATAATACAATACAGAGGTCATTCATAAAATCACTTAAGGTTGGGAACCTGGTTTATAAATGAAGCTCTTTTTCAAATATGCAGAACACTGACAACACAGGGTTAGCTCCAGGTCAGCACGTTTCTTTCTGTGCTCCACCCCTCCTTTCTAAAACAAATGGGTGCTTAGCCTGCAAATATCATGGAAAGGCAAAGTCTAGAAGTTACAGCTTGGTTTCTAAAAATACTAAATACAATCCAAGATAAATAGTGTTACTCTTACTGACAACTTAATAGCAGGTGCTCTCTAAAAGGAAAAAAAAATAATATCCTGAAATGCAAGAGAGGTCGTTTCAGCATTTGATATCAAGGCATTTCTACATTTGTCAGGAGGTGACAGGATAAGAGTGAACTTTGCAGCTTACTTTGCAGTTGGACTTGAATTCAAAGAGCCTTCCTTCTAGCCTGCCCATCCGTAAACCATAACGTATGGTTTCTTAATCGCTTGCTTTTTTCCTGGAAATAATTTTCTCACTTAGAAAGTACAAGTCAAGGTATTGTTTCCACACGTGAATAAAGAGAGCTGACAACTACGATAGAAACGGTAAAAATGATCTTTGTAAAAATGTTCATCAAAATTCTCTGGCATAGCAAAACATTCATTTGTAAAGTCAAGTCTAATACTGCAAGCCATTCACTCAAAGGCGACCTCGGGCACACGTATTCTTGCCAGCGTTGCAACAGTAATTACTTCCATATTTCTTGTCGTTATAGGATACAAACTCTGTAATATAGTAAAGTTTCCTAACAAAGAGTCCAATTATTGCACTTTATAAAAATTCCAGTAATATCAGGCTTTTGTCCTACTTTTCTATGAACACTGATGCCCTGCAGAAAAAATTTGGGGGACCAAGTAATTTCTGATGAGCCAGATGGATTACTTGAATCAGTCTGAAATACTCAATCAAAAATGGGAAGGCTTACGAAACGAAGAGACGTTCCTTTGGAAACAGATTTTGATTCATAGCAGCAGGTAGATGTGTCATGGCAGCACTGACACACACTCCCTTCGCAGGGAAGGGCGAGCACATGGCTATTACGATTATATATCACATATAACTTGAGGACTGTGCAGAGAAACCCAAAGAACCACTAAGTTCTTCTGATGACTCTACAAGCCTGACGGGAAAGCTCAATGACAGCCATACCGGAGTGGGAGTTTCTCTGTGAGTGCGTGTACATTTGCATTTGCGTCAGCCATGGATATAGCAAACAGAAATGGCTATTTCAGGATGGAAAGATATATAGAGTAAGTCTGAGAGGCCCGTAAAAAAATCAAAATACAGCAGTTTTGGCCCTGCTTATAACCAGCTGTATCAATAGGGAAAAAAAGATAGAGGAGATTTTTGTGCCAGCTATATAGTAAAACCCTCTGCTTGAACCAAAGTGATTCAAAAATCTATATGAGGCTTCCAGGCCAGCAAATCACGGTTAAAGTTACTTTGTTCCTCTGCTCCTTCAGCATGGGAACGAGTGCAGAATGGCTCATTCCAACCGTGGATAGTCCGTTTACAGCAACAATCATATCACCGCACCTAAAAAACACAAGAAGAAAAAAACCAACAACAAACAATGACTACTGCTTTGCAGTTATCTAGTACACACCTACAGTGCTTCCTTGCTGGGGTGACAGGTTTGCATCAGGTTGGAAGTGTAGCTAAAAACCCCAAAGGGGTTCTATTTTAAGTGTGTTTTACTACTGAAACTCATCTGGGATCATTCCCAGATCACTAGATTTCAATTCTAATACAAAGATGGCTCTGCACTAAGAGCTGACCTGTAGGGAAACGTGGAAAGAGAGTTTGAAAGATCTAACCAACTCAAGAGAAGATAATGAGATAGCATGTGCACGAGAGAAGCATTTCTGTTTGTTTGTGTGGATTATAACACATTTACACCAAACATGGCTTTACCGTAGGAGGTGTAAGTAAAGATACTTATGGTTACCAACCACGTTCCAACTGAAAGCCTTGTTTTCAATGGCTTGCGGTTTTGTCAAATGTAACCATTTGGCTTGAAATCTCCTTCAGCAGATGGTTCTGCTGAGAAGCTTAGCTTCTCTGTGTTTTGAAGCAGGGAACAGAAATTTGGGAGGGTGCTGTTTGCTAGCCCTGAGAAAATTGACCTCGAAGAGTTAAGTTTCAGTTTTTCCAAGCTCAAGGAAACTTCTTAAAAACACCTAAGTTCTTCCTACATTGAGCACGCTCCATCTCCAGGTACCTCTTCTCTGTGACTTGTGTGTGTGTTTGACATCCTCCAGAGCAGTCTATCACAGAACAATATGGGGTTGGAAGGGACCTCTGGAGATCATCTAGTCCAACCCCTCTGCCAAAGCAGGTCCTTCTAGAGCAGGTTGCACAGGAATGTGTCCAGGCGGGTTTTAAGTGTCTCCAGAGACCGAGACTCCACACAGGACTTTTCCTGAAACTGATGCTCCCAGCTATCGGAGGCACCAAAAGGGTGGCAAAAGCTGGCAAAAAGATGGTCTCTGGAGCTCTCTCAGTGCCCTTCACTAGAGCAGAGCAGAGGAAGAAGAGATAGTGTGACCTACACCAGCCAACTGTCCATTCAAAAGCACTTCTCTGCCTGAACCAAGGTACCCCATCACCCAAACCCCACTGCTACGGTTCACTGAATGGGGTCTCACCCACTCAGCCTTTCTGAGTCATTTCACCTTCTATAAAATCACACCAGAGAGATAATGCAGGCAGAAATTTCTCTGAACTATCGAACTGTTCAAGTATTTTCTTCCTTCGTCTCTGGCTGAACAAAGTGTTCAGACAATTTGAACAAAACAGAACAGCTTCAAAAAGCCCTGCCCCAGGATAACTCATGATGCAGGTTCTAAGGAGCTCTCCCTTGTTCATTGCCATTTTTAAGTCCATACTCTCAGTGAGACGGTTCATTTAAACAGAGGGTACTACATCACAATGCCACACAAGAGCATCTTTTCCATTCCTTACAAGGGAGTAAGTGTGAGTGCAACTACTCTTCCCCTCTTCTTAGGAATGGTGCTTGAATTTCCATTTGTATGAAGACTTCTAGTTATTATTTCCCCAGCCTGAAATTATTTACTTTGAGTTCAACTGAAATCTTTCATTTAATCCAAATTGTTTCATAGTTGGCCAAAGAAAACGTAATTTTATGTTCAGCCAAGCTATTTTTTCATTTATTTATTTAGTCATTGAACTGAAAAATCAATTACTGGCAAGGCTCTAGGCATAAGTACATTTTTTTCTTAACTTACTTTGTAAGTATATCTACACATAAAAATCATGCCATTAAACTTCAAGTTGCATATTCTTTACTGCCACCTTCACAAGAGATCAGTTCATGAACAAAAGAACCTGTAATAGGAACTGTATGTCCTAGTTCTGAGCTAATTCTAGACAAGACTAAGACGCACACACGTATATTAGACCTCAGGGCTGCATCCAAACATAACGTCTAAGTAGAACCATATAATCATTAAGGTCAGTGGGGTCCTTGGGAGGCCTCTAGTCCCACCTCCTACTCAAAGCAAGGTCAGCTGTGAGATCTGATCAGGTTGCTCCAGGCTTTATCCAGATGGATCTCAGAAACCTCCAAGGGCAGAGACTGGGCAACTTGTGCTACCGCCTGACCATTCTCATGGGAAACAAGTTCAGCTTGTGCCCATAGTCTCTCTTCTTCTTGCCCTGCATCATTGTGAAAAGCCAGGGGGTCCATAATCTCAATAATCTCTCTGTAGTTACTGGAAGGGGCTGTTGGGTGTCCCCAAAGCCCAGCTCCCCAGGCCTCTGCTTGAAGGGCAAGTGCTCCAGCTCACACCATCTTGGAAGCCTCCATTAAACTCTCCTCATCTACCAGTGGTTTTCCTGCCAACTAATGACCCTTAGGGCACTGACATGGGGACTTGCTTCCTTAACTATCTTTTCAGAGGTACGAACTTTTTCAACTACTTTCTTGTCTTTCCATTAAAGCGGCAGCACCTATCTTCATAACCAGAGTTTCCAGCAGTGGCTTCAGAAGGCTATATGAAAGGACAAAGTAGTTTTCCACACTTTAAACAAGTAAGTTCTAATTTTCTAGCCATTCTCTAGGAAGACAAAAACGTTACAAACTAGGCAAGTTCTCCACATATGCATTTTGTGATGTCTCTTGGCCTAAAGGAGTGTTCAACAGGGAGATGGGAGACAGCGGGCGACATCAGCACTGCAGCTGAGGAGAAGGACAGGAGATGGCAGAGGTGCCATCACAAGCACCACCTCTGACAGACACCCCTTCCCCAGCAGAAACACTTCATACTTCCGTGCATCACACTCATCAGGGAGGCAAAGCACTACTGGGCTGCACGATCCCCCCCAGCACAAGATGCTACAGCGTTATTTCCTCAAGCAATTAGTTGCATCAGCTCGTAACTATTTAAAAATGTTGATTATAATTATTATTGCTGTTACTACTATTATTTTAGCTTACTTTAATCTTCCATCAAAGTACGCAGGAGTTCCAAGGACAATTGTTTTAATGAAGAAAGGCTGGTTGGTGTGGTTCTCCTCGTAGCCACCGACGATGCTGAAGCCCCAGCTCCCTAAATTGCTGCGCCGCAGGACGACGTCATGGCAGCTATGTAGGCAGCTGTGGAATGCAAGCACAGGACAGCAAGGAAAAAAACCTTGTGTACACCACGTATAGATATTTTTATAGTAGGCGCAACACCTGCTGTCTCATCACTACCACTGTGCTAAGTGTAGGAGAGCAGGGGAGGGATGGTGATTCGACTTCTGTTCCCAGAGTAATTTTGGAATACTCAAACTGATTACCAAAAAAAGCCCCACAATCTTGAGACAGAAAAGTGCTTTGAAAGAAATAATGCAGCGCTAGGGTAATCACCTAAACCAGTTAACTCTGTAAACTGACAGTCACAGAATGGCATTTTAGGGATTTCACAGGTGGCAAGAATGTGGGTGGAAAATGGGTGCCTGATAAATTTAGTTCGCAAGACAAAAATGCAGAGCGTTTTTCTTCCACCCCCAGTCAGTTTAGGCTTTTTTCTACTTTAAGTGAAGATCTACAACTCTATGCATCATCTTTGCTGTCTCTGAACTGATGCCTCACCAGTAATGAAAACATAAATGATTAACCATTTTATTACACAGAATGTAAATTATTCAGATCATGCTTCACTAACTGCACCATGGTGGTGGTGTATGTGGTACCTTCCCCAGGAAAACTAACTCTGGCCAATGAAGTTGGCAATGACTGTAATCAAAACAAAAAAAAAAAACAACCAAAAAAACCCAGACCACAATATAGAAATAAATCTTTGGGTAAAAAAAAAATGCCAAGTTCTTTACTGATGTACAACACTCCTTTAAAGAATAGCAACAGAATGCAGAGCATTACTTTAAGGTCCACGCATGGGCATATGTAGTATATAAGCGATAAACAGTGCTGAAGAATGGAAAGGAAGTACATTTACCAAATCTGAGGGCTGCTTATTGAGATTAGGTAACTCATTAATTAATGAAAGAGAAATTAATTGATAGCAAAACTCAGTGTGAAATCCTTGGAGGGCCAATGCATGGCTCTGTTACCTTCAACAGCATTCTGCTACCAATATGCCTGGTTCTTGTTCTGGCTTTATGCTTAAACTAGAGACCTGAGCCCGGTAGTCCTATCAGAGGGAGAAGGATCAACTTCATTCAGGGCACACAGGTTAACAGCTACTCACTGTAGTGGGAGCTCTACTTGATAGCAAACAATGCTGGAAGGAGCTTATGGCTATAGCCACAAAAGACTGAAAAACGGAAGAGTAAAAATGAAACACGGTGATGTCCAGCAGACTGCGGGTTAGTCAAGGAGAGAGAGCTCACTGAAAATCTTGAAGAGTCTTTGTGTTTGGAAGACGTGGTAGTGGGTTCTTGAAAAAAGAAAAACCACAAAGCACCCCAAAGCCATGGGGATTTGTAACTGCAGGCTGCGCAACAGACCCATGTCAAGAGTCTGTCAGAATGCCAAGTCTGTCCAATATTGTAAAGTTATATATTTGGCCTCATACATTTAGGTAGCAGATTAGCCAAGAGACATATGGGTATACACTTCATGTTATTATTAATAATCTCTGGGTTTAGATATTCTACAGGAAGTTATGATATGGTTAAACATTAGAAAAAATGACTTGTGTTCAACGAGGAGAATCCATGCGGGTAGTTTCTGAAGGGACAAACCAAGACTATTCATCTTCCAGCTTCCTTTGGAAACATTGCTCCCCTTCACAACCTGCTTCGTAAAATGCTGCCAACCAAATGTAGCTGAGTTGGTCTGGCAGGCAGAAACAAGGGCAGATGTGCTGCAATTAATGAGGTCTCTGCTTTTGTGTCTTTCCCAGACTTAGCTTGAAACTGGTAACTAATTAATTTATCAATTAATTCCATACCTTGGAAGTCCCAGCCACATGACCCATGATGGTGACCAGCTGGCATCGTATTCATTTTCACTGATGGTGCTCAATTGTTCTTCATTAGCCTGGGGCTGCTCTTCTACAATCTGGACTTCCAGGGCTTTCAGGGCGACTACCGAAGAGGCGGCACTAGCTTTCAGCATGGCCACTGCCTCGCTGTGACTTAGATTAGTCAGATCAATGCCGTTGATGTTCAGCAGCACATCACCTGTTCAAAGGCGCAAGTGAGAACACATCAATCTGTCAGAGTAATTCCTACCAACAGCACCTCCCACAACAGGGTTTCATTTAACACTGTATTTTTTGGAGCTGAGACAGTCTGAACTAACAGCCCGAGAATGTGAACAGCTCTGAAGCCTTACGCTGTCAGTCTGACACATTAAGGTACTGAACTATTAAGCTGGATCAATATCATTTATTTCCACATAGCACATCAAATGCTGTGGCTTCGGTGGTGTATTGCCCTGAAAATTTGAGACAGAAATGACCTGAGCACCTCATCATCTCAGCTGTAACTGCTATTGCAGATGCTGCTATGCAGTCATTTCTAGTGGTGGATCTTAGGTCTGCCCTGACTTAAAAAGGGAAGGAAGAACAATGCAGGCACCACAAAGTAAACCAGCTTTTGTAGATAAATGTGGCTCCATCGACTGTTTTAGATTATTTGCTTTTTCTAACTTGTTATTCAGGAGACCAAAATGGAATTAAAAAAACTACTTGAAAGGTTGGTACAAAACCCAGCCCATTAGAAGAAAGAAAAAGCATCTTTACAAAGGAAAGAGTCGAAGCCACTAAAAGAATTGCTGTGACTTTTATTTTATTTCAAAATATTTTAAAAAAGCCTCAGGATGGAAAAAAGAATGGTATTTACTGTCCAAGCAGTGGCAGGCTGCTCTTTCACACAATATCTTGCTTACTGAAGAAAGCCAGAAAAAAACCCAACAAAAGTGTGGACACCTGGGTCACATTTGGAATGAGACTAATTTTTTAAAAGCTTTTTCCTCCCAGGGAAACCTAAAGTTGGGGTGCAGCTTAACTTGAAATCACTTTTGTTGCTGCTGTGACTACGTTAATGTTACACAACGAAAGGACGATTGCAATTCTTCCATCAAGTGTGTTTTTCGTAGTGGTATGGACAAAGGAAGAGTACCTGTTGGTACGTGGGTGTAAATCTCCCCCTCTCAGACGTATATTAGGATGCTCCCACACCGTTCTTTTTAAATTTGCAATCTGTGAAGTGTGGTGGGTTTTTTTTCCAAAATTTCTTGCCTAAAACAATCTGTAATTCTGTGAGCTCTGAATCGCAGAGATCCCATAGGCAGTCTTTGTTTCACATATGGCGTAACAGGTTTTGATCATCCAATGCTTTGCTATCGATGAGGCAGGACTAGCCTCACCTGCACTGAGCCTAACCTCCACCTCCCAGTTTCCTTCTGCAAAACTGAGGAACATGGCTGGGTGCTGAAGCTCCCCTGAAGACCAGCAAACCCAAGCTGATAGAGATATATCATGATATATCTCTATTAGCATGATATCTCCCAAGAGATGGAGACCATTCAGGAACCAGGATCAACACTGATGCAGTTTTGGGGATAAACTCGGCCTGGGTGCACTGTGGCCCGTCATCAGAGCATCTCTGCTGTTCAGATACTACAGTGACCAGCGGAGATTTCTCGGGCAGAGATGGGGCCCAGCCCACCACATTAAACACAAAAACAGGATGTGTGCACTAAGCATCGCACCAGACCCTCAGCTTAGGGGATTACCGTCAGCTTTAAAGAATTTAACCAGACATTTCCTGATCTTATTTGCTGCCCCTGTTACTGTTCTCTAAACATCCCTTTCCTAGAAAAGGTGGAAGTGCGATACTAAATACTCTATTTCCATTATTAAAACATGAAGAAAAGCATCCATCAGCACTTCCCTACATCTGTGAAAGGACTTTTTGACACCACCTGACTCCAGAGCACGTACTCATCAAACAGCAGTCAGAGGCCACCCGTACCACCAGGGAAACCAAGCCCCACCTCTTTTAATCCTGCCGTCTCTTGCCAAACACCCATGAGGCTGTACACTTGTCACGAAGATGGGCAGTTCGCCACTTTTGCTACCTCTGCCTCCTGCCACTGTCATTCCCAGAGATTCATGGGGCTCTTTTTTCACAGTGATGTGCTTTTCTTGGCATGTAACGCACTGGGAGAGATCCTGTTTGACAAGAATAAATAACACTGTTAAAACTTTAAAAAAAAACAAACAACAAAAAACCAGAACAAAACACAACTAAATAAGCCCCAAAGTTATAGTTTGGGACTTTAACAGAATGGTTTAAAAGCACTAAGTAGTGCAAATTGGCACAGCTACAGGTCGGGGGGGGGGCAGGGAAGCTACTCATGCAAATACTTAAATACGGACAGAAAAATTATAAAGGCCCAACTTGAAAATCTCACTCCAGTTTTTCTTAGCATCCTACAATGGAATAGGCTGTATTTTAGGACTGCACTACAAAACCATATGGTCAAAGATTAGGCATAAATCAGAAACAGATCTTTTGATATCTTGGTGAACATCAGTATTACCTCATTTGTCAGTAGAACATGGCCTAGAGCTGCAGAAAAGCTTCTAAGAAATGAAAACACATGTGTTTTCATGATGACAAAGAAAGACAATTCAATGCTCTTATACATCATGTTTTCTTTCACAGATGGTATGGAGAATCTCCCAGAGCACAAAGTGACTAACGTCAATCAGTGCTATAGTCTGGTAATGAGTGCCTTGTGCAGACTCACTAATGATTTACAATGAAGACTCAAACTTGAAGTAAGTTTCATATTTAGTTTTGCCCCATCAAAAAGATCTAAACCTGATTCAAAATGTATTTTATTTGCACAGCTACATCAGGGTATTTAGTGATACATTCAAACATACACCTGTAGTAGCACATACACCTGTAGTAGCATCTTTTAATCAACAAAGTATTTGCATGGAATCCAAAATAACAGAAGAAATAACCTGGAAGATTCTTCCAACTACAAATACCTATTTATTCCCCTCCCTTCTCTTGGAAAATGGCAAGACTGCCGCCTTCTACTTCCAATGCTACATTCTCCTTCTGACTGACTCTAACATGTATATATTGAGGAGCAATCACATACATAGCTGTATGTGCACATACCATAGCTTATAAAGACAGCCTTTTTTTAAGTCTCTAGGCTTTAGGACTGACTGTTGCCAAGCAATTATATAAACATTTTTTAAGCCACAAGACTTCTAAGCCAACTGCAGGTTAATGAGAAAGAGAGAAAGATATGTGATATGAAACATGGGAGATGTCCACTTGTGGTTACATAGGACTTCCCACTTTGGAAGAGCCCAGGGACGGGACAGATATGTGAGAGAAATTAGCTCAGCCGATGCATCAGCTTTGGTACTGTGGTATCAACACAACCCATGCTGGCAGATGGGAAGTTGGATAGGTGGATTTGGAATCTGCCATGGGTGGGAGGTTGGAACTTGATGATCTCTAAGGTCCATTCCAACTCCAACCATTCTACGATTCTGTGATTTTAAGTGGGTTCAGGCTCTGATACAGATGAGCTGTAGCCATTGTGCTGATATGGCCTAACGTTGTCGCAGGTGCTAACAGCCACTAACTGTATTCAAGAGCTTCACCTTTGTCCCTCAGGAGGAAAACCAGCTTCCTAGAGCCTCACTTGTCCTTTTCTGGAACAACCCAAACTTTTAAAAGAAAATACTATCAATACATGTAAATCTTCCCAACAGAAGTATGCTGCTAAACAGTGATACCAACAGTGGACAGGAGGAAAAGCAGCTTGGTTGACACAGTCAACATGACAATTATTTCACAAAATCAGCTTCTCAACAGCGAGAATATGTATTTTTCTAACTATGAAAACACCTCAAGCACAGGCTTTATTTCTGCAGGTCTTCCAGATAATTTGATACTAGTTTCATGAAAGTCTCCTCATTCTGCCTTTCAGAATCAGCAGTGTTGGAGCCAGCACTGCTGGCTTATGGAGGAGATGACACATCTCTCCAGCACGCTCTTTACATGTTGGATGGTGTACACCATATCCCCTTTCCTTGCTGGTTGCAGCCAGCACAGCGGCAACAAAAAAAATATCGTTCTTGAATGATAGCTCTCCCATGCAGCAGTAACACACGAGCCACTGTCTCAGACAGGTTCTAACAACCACAGCTGTATGTGCTCAGAGACTTTGCTTCTTTCAAGGCAGTCAGCAAATCTAAAATACACCAAAAAGCTGTTGCACATCTTTTGTTCCCACTCCAGACATGATGCAGGACTTGAGCAGTTTGAAGTCTTCATCTTTTATTTACTTTTATTTATAAGCAGAGAAAGAAGATATAACCATTTGTTCTTGCCTTGCTACACACTTACACCATCACAAGTACAATGAATGGTATTTATACCTCTTAGAATCAGAAACACCAACCTTATGTGAGTTGGGTCTGCTGTGAAAGAGCTGCTGAGACTGGTGTTGGTGTGGGTTGCTGTTGTGGGTCCCAGTGTCTCGGATAATACTGACCGTTTGTGATTTCAGGGGTCTAGAGATGATCAAATTCACTCTCTCCCCACTAGCCTGTCAAACATATAAAACAAAGCAATGAAGCTGTTAGGATATCAATTATTAGCAGAGAGGAAGGAAAACATACAATGAAATATTAAACAAGAACAGCAGAACTTGTTTTCCAATTCTTGTGAGTGCCACCAACTGCTTATACTGCACAGTCCCTTCTTGCTACAATTTTGCCCCAAATGGAGGGGATATTAACACTCCTTTGTCTCTTATGTTACATCAGCTGAAAATCCTCTGCCAAAAGGACTGTTTCGCACTTTGTGTTATAAAGCTTCAAACACAAAAAATGATCCAATTCCATTTGCAGCCTCTGTGAAGTTCTGCAACATGTAGCAATAAAAGAAAAGCCCACACAATGACACCAGGGTCTGCAGATTTTGGTCAAAAGCTCTGAACACCTCTGGTACTTTCCAAAGAGACTTCCAAGAAAGATGTTTGCCCCTCTACTCTGCACTTGTGAGACGCCACCTGGAGTACTGTGTCCAGCTCTGGAGTCCTCAACATAGGAAGGACATAGAACTGTTGGAATGGGTCCAGCGGAGGGCCACAAAGAGGATCAGAGGGATGGAGCACCTCTCTTGTGAAGACAGGCTGAGGGAGCTGGGGCTGTTCAGCCTGGAGAAGAGAAGGCTCCAGGGAGACCTTCTAGCAGCCTTCCAGCATCTGAAGGGAGCCTACAGGAGAGCTGGAGAGGGACTCTTTGTCAAGAAGTGTAGTGATAGGACAAGGGGTAATGGTTTTAAACTGGAAGAGGGGAGATTTAGGTTAGATACTAAAAAGAAATTCTTTCCTGTGAGAGTGGTGAGACACTGGAACAGGTTGCCCAGGGAAGTTGTGGATGCCCCATCCCTGGAGGTGTTCAAGGCCAGGCTGGATGGGGCTTTGAGCAACCTGCTCTAGTGGGAAGTGTGCCTGCCCATGGCAGGGGGGTTGGAACTGGATGATCTTTAAGGTTCCTTCCAACTCCAACTATTCCATGATTCTATGGTTCTATGTTATATATGAGCAGACTGTCAAATTCTGGAGTTTGGGGAGTATGAGGAGAAATTCTACTTCACAGTATATAAAAACCTGGGAAACAGAAATTAAAATTCCCAAGATCATTGCTGTTTAATTGCAAAGGAAGCTCTTGAAGTAACTGATGAAACAAATAGGTACTACTCCTTTGTATTGGACTTCTCTACGTGGCGCTGGGTTGAGCAAAGACAACTTCACTAGAATGCAACAACCTACTACTGGTTTACTCCAACTTTCCTAAAAACAGAGCAATTTTCGGTAACAACCCATCAGCAGGAAGAAACAATGTGCTGCAGCTGCTTCCTTACAGACTGGGAGAAAGCCATGAGTAAAGGCTTTCCTGTGGGAACAGGGAAGGGTCATATGTCACACTGCAGCGAGCTATGGGTAGTACTTTTGTCCAGAGCAAAGCCAGACATTGGGAATAGCCCTTTCCTGAATATCCAGAGAATGAGTTTTACTGCACAGGACTGGTGGCAGACCTGTTTTTTCATTCCCAGCTGCTACCTGTTGCCTCCTCAAAGTTTGACAAATCACTTTCCTGTTTTAACTCCAATTCCATGCATGAGCAAATCAATACAAAACAAAGCCTGCTTCTATAGAGCTTACTGAGAGATTAAAACTATAGCACGTATATATAAATGTGATAATATTTATAGTATATACATATATAAGTATCATNNNNTATATAAATATATAAAGTTCATAATAGGCCTTTTTTTTTTTTTTTTTTCTTTTCTGCTAAGCAATAGGCTACATGGTACTCTCCTTGCTCCCAAGAGCAGCCTTCTAACCTTCTGGCTACATGCCAGGGAAGAATAATGCACTTTTACTTCTGTGGAGGTGAAGTTCATCTGTTAGGTGCCAAGGCAAGCCCTGTTTTGCATTATTATTTCCAGAACATAAATCACAGCAAATTGCCTCACTGCAGGCTTTTAGGTGTTACACAAGCTGTTCTGTCCAGGACAGGCTCTACCCCAGGCTTTGCCCAAGAACTAAAGCTGAGCTAAGGACTCTGGGAGGGAATGCAAGTTACCTGTATAACCTGAGCAGCAAGCTCAGGTGTCCCGTGCTTCAGGTCATGCCCATTAATTGCAAGTACTCGGTCATTGCTGCAGAGCCTGCCGTCTTGAGCAGCCAACCCTCCTTCCAAAAGGTCGAGGATGAAAACTCCCGGCTCATCTGTTCTGCGCACAAGCTTAATGCCAAGCTGCTCGCTGGAGTCGCGTTTATGCAGGGTGACCTGAAAGCTGTCCTCCCGCACGGAGTTGGTGGTGTCGGCGTGGTTGTGTGTGCGGCTGCCGAACCGCCTCTCCCGCAGCACGGTGAGGTGCAGCACTGAGCAAGGCTGGGAAAGCACAGCTCGAGCGTGGTTGTGGGACACGTTGCTTATGTCAAAGCTATTGACCTGTGAAACAACAACAAAAAAGAATGATATTTTCATGTGTTTGTTTCTGGTTACGAAAATAAAGTCCTTTCCAAACCTAATCCAGAGCTCACTGCAAAGCCAGCCTTGGAGCAACCTATGTATCTGACCCTACCAGGCTTCCTCTCTCATCCTTCCATCCTCTCCTCCAAACCCACTGTGGCTGCTCAATGTATAAACCTGTTTTCAGGCTAGGAAAGACCCTTAAGATCATCGAGTCCAACCATTAGCCTAGCATTACAAACTCCACCACTGAACCTCATCCCTAAGTGCCATATCTACACATCTTATGAATACCTCCTCTGGGACAGTGACTCAACCACTTTTCTGGGCAGCCTGCTCTAATGCTTGAAAACCCTTTTCATAAAGAATTTTTTCCTAATATCCACCCTAAATAACCCCTGGTGCAACTTGAGGCCTTTTCCCACAAAGGTGACAATGTCTCTCTATCAGTGAACACCTTCTGTCACGGTCCAGGGTTTTTGTTCTCCTGGTCTCCTACACTTGCCTTCCTTAGATCTTTACATTGTTTGTTCTCCAGGACAAGAACTTTGCCTGTGCTTTCAATGTCAAGCCCAGGAGCACTTGAAACTATAAAGTAATAGCTTTAAAAAGAATACATCCAAACCTTTGAAGAAAACATGTGTAACAATGTGCACTACTTTCATGATGTAAAAAATTAAAAAAAAAATCCTGAAATCCAGAATAACGAAAACCGTTCATTAAGGCATCACAAAAAAGTGGTTGTACTAGTTCTCAAATCTTAGCATGAACTTAGGAGATTTTCCTCCAACTTCAGCTGGGTCAGAATTTCAGACTTATAACCTGTATCACTCAAAATGCAGTTTGTAAATGAAAAGCAGATTAAACCTTCACTGCCTGTAAATAAGAATTGTGTTTGTTACGTGGCCCACCGATCAGTAAGCTTCAGTCATTTATTGCTCTGTAAAGTTAAGATAGATATTGACAGGGCAGTGACATTTGGCAGAAAACAGGAGCACCACAAAAACCTACACAAATGCTCTATTTGCCTTGTTCTGTAAGAAGGGGTTCAAAGATAACACTCAAACCTCATCCTTAGCACATACTGTTGTGCCCTGATGGAGGAACCCCTGCCCCATAATTCCAGAAGATAGAAACTAACACTAAGTGGATTATACTGACCTGCCTTACCTAAGCCTTTAATTGTACCCATTGCAACTTAAGTAAAAAAATATAAAACTGCAGCTTCTCATCATCTAATACCAATATTAACACTTTAAAAAAAAA
>VZRU01000031.1:36341-48986 GCA_013398155.1 Pedionomus torquatus | reverse complement strand
ATAGGCTACATGGTACTCTCCTTGCTCCCAAGAGCAGCCTTCTAACCTTCTGGCTACATGCCAGGGAAGAATAATGCACTTTTACTTCTGTGGAGGTGAAGTTCATCTGTTAGGTGCCAAGGCAAGCCCTGTTTTGCATTATTATTTCCAGAACATAAATCACAGCAAATTGCCTCACTGCAGGCTTTTAGGTGTTACACAAGCTGTTCTGTCCAGGACAGGCTCTACCCCAGGCTTTGCCCAAGAACTAAAGCTGAGCTAAGGACTCTGGGAGGGAATGCAAGTTACCTGTATAACCTGAGCAGCAAGCTCAGGTGTCCCGTGCTTCAGGTCATGCCCATTAATTGCAAGTACTCGGTCATTGCTGCAGAGCCTGCCGTCTTGAGCAGCCAACCCTCCTTCCAAAAGGTCGAGGATGAAAACTCCCGGCTCATCTGTTCTGCGCACAAGCTTAATGCCAAGCTGCTCGCTGGAGTCGCGTTTATGCAGGGTGACCTGAAAGCTGTCCTCCCGCACGGAGTTGGTGGTGTCGGCGTGGTTGTGTGTGCGGCTGCCGAACCGCCTCTCCCGCAGCACGGTGAGGTGCAGCACTGAGCAAGGCTGGGAAAGCACAGCTCGAGCGTGGTTGTGGGACACGTTGCTTATGTCAAAGCTATTGACCTGTGAAACAACAACAAAAAAGAGTGATATTTTCATGTGTTTGTTTCTGGTTACGAAAATAAAGTCCTTTCCAAACCTAATCCAGAGCTCACTGCAAAGCCAGCCTTGGAGCAACCTATGTATCTGACCCTACCAGGCTTCCTCTCTCATCCTTCCATCCTCTCCTCCAAACCCAATGTGGCTGCTCAATGTATAAACCTATTTTCAGGCTAGGAAAGACCCTTAAGATCATCGAGTCCAACCATTAGCCTAGCATTACAAACTCCACCACTAAACCTCATCCCTAAGTGCCATATCTACACATCTTATGAATACCTCCTCTGGGACAGTGACTCAACCACTTTTCTGGGCAGCCTGCTCTAATGCTTGAAAACCCTTTTCATAAAGAATTTTTTCCTAATATCCACCCTAAATAACCCCTGGTGCAACTTGAGGCCTTTTCCCACAAAGGTGACAATGTCTCTCTATCAGTGAACACCTTCTGTCACGGTCCAGGGTTTTTGTTCTCCTGGTCTCCTACACTTGCCTTCCTTAGATCTTTACATTGTTTGTTCTCCAGGACAAGAACTTTGCCTGTGCTTTCAATGTCAAGCCCAGGAGCACTTGAAACTATAAAGTAATAGCTTTAAAAAGAATACATCCAAACCTTTGAAGAAAACATGTGTAACAATGTGCACTACTTTCATGATGTAAAAAATTAAAAAAAAAATCCTGAAATCCAGAATAACGAAAACCGTTCATTAAGGCATCACAAAAAAGTGGTTGTACTAGTTCTCAAATCTTAGCATGAACTTAGGAGATTTTCCTCCAACTTCAGCTGGGTCAGAATTTCAGACTTATAACCTGTATCACTCAAAATGCAGTTTGTAAATGAAAAGCAGATTAAACCTTCACTGCCTGTAAATAAGAATTGTGTTTGTTACGTGGCCCACCGATCAGTAAGCTTCAGTCATTTATTGCTCTGTAAAGTTAAGATAGATATTGACAGGGCAGTGACATTTGGCAGAAAACAGGAGCACCACAAAAACCTACACAAATGCTCTATTTGCCTTGTTCTGTAAGAAGGGGTTCAAAGATAACACTCAAACCTCATCCTTAGCACATACTGTTGTGCCCTGATGGAGGAACCCCTGCCCCATAATTCCAGAAGATAGAAACTAACACTAAGTGGATTATACTGACCTGCCTTACCTAAGCCTTTAATTGTACCCATTGCAACTTAAGTAAAAAAATATAAAACTGCAGCTTCTCATCATGTAATACCAATATTAACACTTTAAAAAAAAAAAAAAAGGAAGAGAAAGGATTTCAAAATCTATGTATGACAGCTGTCACATTTACACCATGTGTCTGAGCTGAGGGCTCCAAGAGGCCAGTGCCAAATGATTTGGCTGTGGTGGTCTCAGCAGGGCAAAGGGGTGGCTGTACCCTCACTGAGACACCTCCAGCCCCATGTCCAATACAAAGCCACCACTCCTGGCAGTGCCGTGAGGCTCAGACACCAAACCATGGCCATGTCCTGGTCTGCTACTGCCCTGAGACAGGCTGCAACCTTGGGCAGAAGGAAAGGAGACAGCTAGAAGAAATAACATTTAGAGCTGCCACCAACAAAACCCAGTAGGGCTCATCTGTCAGAGCCCTTAAATTAAATCTAGTTTTATTTTTAGCTGTCGCTAGCTAAAGTAAATACATAAAATATGGAAGCACTCAAAGGGCACAGAAGAATATATGCAATAAAATGTAGTAATTCTTTCTACAAGGCAGTTCACAATTTCAGAATCAAACAGCCTTAGCATTTCTTGGGGAAAGAGACTCTCATTAGGTCATGTTTTACATGAATTACAGTCACAGTCCAGCACAGAAAAGGGACAATTTGTAGAGCACTTTGAAATTCTTATGCACCTATCTATACCTTGCAGACAACATACGCTTTTATGTAGCTGTTACTAAATGCTGTTCCCTCAGATCTTGAAAGGGCAATACTTCTTGTCTGACTGGGCAAGAAAATGCTGAGTTTCACCTCACAGTCCTTTCTGTCTTTCTTTTAGTCCTTTACTGCTCCTAAAAGCCTTTGAAGACCTTTTCGGAAATACCTGACTGAAGTGTGCACGCTGAGCTGCATCCAACTGCACTTAATTACAGCTGGCAGAGACCGAGCCTGGACATTTTAATACAACTGCTCAGCACCTGCACAGGTAAATTCAAAGCAATAAAGATACTCTGTCTTCAAAACATTTGGGTTTTAGCTCCTGTACCTCTCCCTCAGCATGACAGCAGGACTCCCGTGGACATCCCCCAAGTATCTGACAGCCCCAGTGCCAGCATGTTGATAGGGAAGACTCAATGCAGCTTATAAATCCTATTTATAGTCAATTTATTGCTACTTAAAGCTTTGGAAACTATAATTGACACCTGCTCAAACAGCAAGAATTTCGAAAGCTTCACTGGAGCTCAAGCTCCCTATTCTGGCAACCAAGGAGAGCCCTTGAGAATCAAAATAAATTAGGCAGCATTCAATGAGAGTCTGCAACTGCTTGTTAAAAAGGCAACATTTCAGAAACCTCTTGGGTTGCTTTCTTGGCCAGCTACTACGCTAACACTCCTTAAGAGGAAAAAGGCACGTTTCTCTAAAGGAATTTTATTATCTGAAGTGCAAACTGATTTCATTCCACGGGTAACTACAGTATTTAAGCTACTTCTAACGGCTTGATTTCAAAAAAGTGAAATGAAAAAGGCTGGTACTACTTTTGGACTGATCCTAGGCTATCAGATCAAAAGCAAACATTGTTACTGAAGTCATTTTGAAATGATAGTAACATATTTTTTTCAGGTGGAATGATTAAAAGAATAGAAAAAAGCTGAAGGACTGTCCTGTTTATGTAGAACGCAATAACTGCCTTTTTGAGAATCCTATAAACAATGCTTTCCCCTCATATAAAATTAAAACTCCAAAATTAATACGGTTGGATCTTTTCACTGTGGATAACTTAAAACCATAACAAAAATACACATTCAATGTTTATAAACAAACAATTCAAATTTAAGTTGGCTACTTCTTTGGAAAAAATATTTAGAGCATGTTGGCTTCAAATCATGACAGTGAAGAGTATCATTGCCTCTTCTACACATACTGAAAGATGCAGGTCAGCTGCTGAGCCTCTTGGAAGGCAACAGTGAAGCCAGAATAAAATAGCTGCTTAGATGAAGTCAGCCTTAGAATCCACAAATTGTTTTTTACATAGGACAAATTATGCCACTATGTTAGCCAGAAGTAACCTTGGGTTCCTTTGCAAAGTATGCATATAATTGAAATAAAGACCAAGTCCCACAATATTTAAAAACAGAAATATAAACTTGTATTTTAAACACTGATAAGAGGCACTAAGGAGGAAAAATAATTCCAGGGACTGGTCCAGCAAACAGCATTGAGCACGATAGCCAAAATTGCTAGAACAACAGGCTCTGCTCTGAATATTAATTTGCCTTCCAACTGATAATTGCAGAGCTAACATTTACACAACATGGCCTGACAAGGAAAATCTCCCATCTCATTTAACAGGCAGTTCTGCAAGGAGTGAATGGAAAGCAAGCAGACAGAATATGCAATTAGGTTCCATACTTGAAGTATTTGGTCTCCGGCAAGAAGTCTTCCATCTCTGGCAATGATCCCGTCTCGATAAACCTCTTGAATGACAATGTTGATCAAAGGTGTTTCGTTGCCACCCACTATGCTAATTCCTAATTCGATATAAGGATTGGACCGATGAATTTCAATAGTAGTGATCTCTCCCTCAGGCAAGGTAGGTGGCTGTTGATTTGCTGCCAATTATTTTTTAAAAAAGAGAGATGATTAATATTCTTTATAGCTCATTTACTTTCAATAAAGCAAATCACCAAAGGACAATGTAGACAGGCCGCACGACAACGGTTTAACAACAAACTAAGCAAGTGCAATTGGATTAGTTCCACTAGCTGTTGGAACACCTAGCTCGTTAGGAACAGCTCTCTAACACCTTAGTAGCATCCATGCTTCCTGAAATGGGGCCATTTGGATTGGAAAGGATATTCTGAACCCTTTGGATCCTGTCCTTTATAACCAATTTCATATGCTTCACCTCCAATGGGGTCACTTGTGCATTCACATTTGGCGACAATGATCAAAATGCTATTTAGGGGTCACCCCACAGCGCATGACTCAGTCATGTCTCTTTGTTAGATGTTCTGATGATTGCACTAGGAGCTGCCAATGCGTTACCACGTCAAGAGGAGGAGCCCATTTCTGAAGCAAACATGGAGACAACTGAAAAGGAAAAAGGAGGATGCTAAAGGATGGCAAACACAGAGGAGAAGGAAGGGGACAGGACCACCTTCCTCTGTGGTAAGACCCAGCGCTTCCTCTCTAAGATCCCAGACACTAGAGTTGTTACTGCTCGTTCGGTGCAGACGGATGCAGGAGTTACTTAGCTGCCTTTTTGCTTGAGCAGGACAGCACTCCATGTGCAGGAAGGCTGCTGATCCAGGCCGGGGCCGGGAAAGGTGAAAGAGGGGAAAAGAAATCTCATCTTAGAAAGCAACTTTTGCAATTTTACAGAAAATACACTTCTGATGCACTGTGAGGCCAGTGCTACTAGCAGATAAACATGATATGATAAATGATGATACAGCACCATGGTATCTGGCACACACTCTGAGATATTTCTTTCCTTCCTAACTGACCTTATCCCAACTGTATACTCGTACATAACCAAAACCCACTAATATTTCTCCAGGAACTGCAAAAGTAAAGAGCCCAAGACGAAGATGAGCGTTCATAGCTGGTAAGAGAGAAGCTCTGACACTACAAATGTTTCCACATCTGATAAAAGAGACTTGAGAAGATAAGTGATGACATACTGTCTGCTACTGTGTTCTCCTCAAAAGGCGGGTTGTCAATGCCAGGCTCATCTGTCCATGTGGGAAGGGCGGGCGAGGTGAAGCTCTGCTCGGCTGGCACTATTCCCTGATCTGTGTCTGGAGATAAACTGGTAGGCTGCTCCGTCCCACCGGGACCACTCTCACTCTCTGCTTCGCCTTGCATCTTGCTCGTTTTTCTTCTCTCCAGAGCAACCCTTCGATGAGAAGCCCCAGGACACCTGTGAAGACAACGTTGACACCGTGCCTCAAGCCTACAGCAATGTTTGTAGCACAAAATGCCTGAGTACACCATCAAATGAAATCAGTCTTCTTCAAACCACAACTTCAAACTAATAATAAAAAAACACTAAACACATTGGACTTTAAGGTCAATTGTTTAGTCAACAGAACTCCAAAACAATACTCCCTTCTTCACAAAACTTCTACTATGTAGTTTTGTGGCTGTGAATTAAATGTGTTATAACACCTTCTGAATGCAAACTTATTCTGTTATGTACATTCTGGTTTCTGGAAGAAAACCTTGCTGGAAAGATTAAACAGGACCAGCATAAAATTCCTCAAAAGGGGACCCCATTTCCAAAACACATTTGGAGAGTCACTGAAGGAATTTCCTTTCATCTTAGCCAAGAGAAAGAAGCATCATATTTTCCTGGAGTCATTCATGAGGGGAAAGAGATGAAAATTTCACCTATATTGCAATCTAAGTGTTAAAAAACTGGAGGAAAAAAAATTATGCTTGTCTAGGAGTTTGTGAGAAAAGTTAGCAAAAGTAACAGCTCTGCTCATCATCTCCTCTTGAATCAGCAGAAGTCATTTCATCTTCCTCCTGTCTCCCCGTTTTTCTTCCTCACTTCCCAAAGGAGATGCAATTTTTTGCTTTCCCTCATGTAACAATGCTCCATCAGCATTTAGTGCTTTCACTATAAACTTTTTATTATTATTTTTAATGCAATTTTTTTTTGCTTATGTCTAAAATCCTACCATAGTTTATTGCAAAGAAGGGCTAAAGTGTTCCAAATTCACAGAAAGCCTTCATTTATTGACTGGTCTTATATTTATGTGTAGATAATTAGATGTGGACATCCATCTTACACCTGTCTGCGTGACAGTTTTGCCAGCGTCTGTTATTTCACTTCTCACAGTATTTGATGTCCTTCTTAAAGTTCCTGCTCCTGGAGCTGCTGATCAGCTAAAGATACTCGTGCCTCAGCAGTGTCAGAAAAAAAAAAAGAGCAATGGTCTTGAAAGGACTCCCTGTTTGGGAACCTGACAGATTGATACAACAAAAGCAGAAATACTTTATTTTTGCAGCAGGAAAAAAAATGTGTTGAACAGAGTAAAAGACAGCAGAAATCTAATGATGTCCTAACTCGTTAAACCGGAATGATTTGAGACTCCCAATTATGTTCTGACATTCTGTGAAGAGGATTTGATAATTACATGGTTACACTGTTTTGGTGTAAGGGATTTTGAAGAAATGTTAACAAAGTTATTCAGCCACAAGACTATTGAAAAAGACATCTGTACAGCTTCTGTGACCTCCAGCAGTGTTACACATACATAAAATTATATATAAAAGCACTGAAATATCATATATACATTTAGAAGAATGGCATAAGGTAACACAGATGTGCTATGAAATATGCATAAATACATAAATTAGAGACTTTTCACATTATGAAATGATGCACTCAAGAAATCACTTCTTGGGGCTTTCCCCAAGATGACATGTTCTCCACCTGTTGGTCAACCTGTTCTTCAAATTTAAGAAAGTGCAAGCTCAAAAAATGAAAATTACTTGAAAGGTTTTGCTTTCTGAACAAGTTTCTCTGATTTAAATGATGGAACACAGCCTACTTCTTGGTTTTGCCCAGGTAATACTTAATACATAAAATCATTGCCAGGATGGGACTGATCAGCTAAGAAATCTGACTGGTCTCAATTTATTCTTGTGGCCAGAAACTCCCAGTTACAGGGGAAACTCTGCAGGAAGTTTTTACTGATCATCATTTCACCATGCCAGCCTTAAAACAAGAATCCCAACAGGCCAAGGAAAGATGCAATCCCTTCCGTCAAAATTTCTAAAATACTTTAACTTGATGGGTTAGCCCTACAGTCCCCCAAATCTTAGCACCGGCACCAGAAGAAAAAAAAAATAAAGAAATAAAAGGATCAATGTCCACTTCTGCAGCAACACGGCAAGGGGTAAATGCTCCTGCAGAGGAAACCTCTTGCCCACTGGGAGCTCTGACACATCTGCTCTCCCTCAATGATGCACAAGAATTTAGGACAAAGCCAGCCTATGTCCTTGTGACCCTGAACCACTCTGCTATAGGGGTGGTAGTTTTCAGCAGAGAAGACAATGAATAGCGCAAAATAGGCACTGTCAGAGGAACGCGCTTCAGTCCCACCAAGTTTGGTCTGCAGACTCTATTCAGCCTTATGGGATTGCCTGATGAACCAGATACTTGATTTGGTATCTTCTACCAAAACACCATGCTGTGCTGTTGACTCGCAGAATAATATGGGGTTGGAAGGGACCTCTAGAGATAATCTAGTCAAAACCCCCTGCCAAAGCAGGTCCACCTAGAGTAGGTTGCACGGGAACACGTCCACGAGGGTTTTGAATGTGACAGAGGCTCCACCACCCCTCTGGGCAGCTTGTTCCAGTGCTCTGCCACTCTCAAAGTAAAGAAGTTCCACTCTTATGTTTAGATGGAGCTTCTTATGTTCGAGTTTATGCTCATTATCTCTTGTCCTCTCACTGGGCACCACTGAAAAAAGACTGGCCCCTTCCTCTTGACACCCAGCCTTTAAGTATTTATATGTATTGATCANAGTTATAATATGTATTGATCAGATCCACCCCCAGCCTTCTCTTCCCTAGACTAAAAAGACCCAAGTCCTTCAGTCTTTCCTCATAACAGAGATGCTCCAGGCCACTAATCATCTTTGTAGTCCTCTGATACACCCTCTCCAGCAGTTTCTTGTCCTTCTTGAACTGGAGAGTCTAGAAATGGACATGGGACTTCACCAGGGCAAAGTAGAGGGGGGTTGACTCTTCCTGAGTCAGCTCACAAGGTCTTTGGATCCCAAATGAGCTGGCATAGATGGCAAAGCACATATTGGAAATTTTATTATTATTATTATTATTAAGCTGTATTAAACCAGGACAGAGGGGGAAAAAAAAAAAAATCACCTCTGGAAGTGTCCCATTTCTGTCAAAGCCTTCTGAACCACAGCCAGGTCCTCCTCCACCCTCCTTCCATCATTACCTGGCAGCTGATGAAAGTTGTCGTGCGAAATATAAATAGATTTGAGGTTTATTTTTGCCAATGATATTTAATTATCATTTCAAAAGCTAATATCAAGAAATGTAAACAGCCTTCTGAGCACACTGACTCAGCTCGGTGGAATGCCTTTTGTGCAGCACTTTACAAGGGAAAAAAAGAAAAAAAACCCAGATTCTTCCCTGAATTAACCACTTTCAGCCTCATACAGTGGAACTGCATTGCCCTTAAAATCGTTGTCTGGTGGAGACATTAATTATGGGATGCCAATTCCTAGGTCTTTAAACATGATAAGCCACTTACCAAGCAGCAAAACCCAGTATTGGTATTCAAGTGCATCTATAAGAAGATTTTTCACTTCCCCTTGCAATATAGAATGATTTTTATTGGCAGTAGGAATGTATTATTCACAAACAGCAAAACCATACAGCCATTGTAACAGTTAACAAGTGCCAATAAAGCTCTAAAGGTGCACACCTTCACTAATACCGTTTTTGCCAAATATCTGGGATTTTAGACTAAATCTTGTAACAAGTTATGTACACAGATGGGCATCTTGGGATCAAAACAGGCATTGGAGATTGTTTTTATGGATATGGGAATCTATCCTCATACAACAAATCGCATAAAAAAGGGCTGAAATGAGACTCTAATGTGTTTTACAGGAACCGCATTTTGTATCTCCCTACAAAGCCAGAATATCTTGGCTAGGAGCAAGAAGGAAGGCAGGAATGCTATTTAGAATTTCCAGAAATTATGCAATTTCTTTCATGAATCAAGCCACTCAGGAGTGGAGATACTGAAACAACCAGCAAAAGCAACTGAGTGTTGTTCTTTATTGGGAAACTCGAAGGGCAGAGGTTATTTGGGATGTAAAATCATCTTCTGCTTATATTCATCGACTCCTTCTCCTCCCTTCAGTATCAGCTTTTGCTCAGTTCTAGATGGTGAAAATGTAGCTTTTACTCTTAATCCATATCAGGCATAAAAGCTTGGGTTTTTTTTTACTGCAAAGTCTGCTGGGTTTCTCATTTAAAAAGCTGACTTCTTGGAATACTAGCAGCAATTCCTCTCTGCAGATAAAAAGAGCTTTCATACAAAATTAAGATGTAGTTTACAGTGTATTCCGTGGAATAACAGTAGGGGCTCAAAAAACACATTTGCTCACTGACTACTGACAAGAAAGACTTCATTGTAACTTAGGCCATCAGCTTCTGCCCAGCCTAGAGGTTCGATAAAAGCAAACACACGAAACAGCCTCAAACCAGTTGCACTAAATCGTTTTCCAAGCAGGAGCTGAATTCAAGCAAAGACTGCAGAGAAGCAACCCAAATGCCTTTGCTATTGCTAGTAAAACTTTGCCAGCAAAGTAGCGACCTTAGGCAGTCATTCTGGCAAGATTTACAGATGCAATTCAGAGTAAAACATGGTGCTGCTTTTGAAAGTTGAGTGTTTGGCTCCTGGTTTTGATTTTGCCATTTAAAAAAAAAAAAAAGTNAAGAAAAGAAAAGAAAAGAAAAGAAAAGAAAAGAAAAGAAAAGAAAAGAAAAGAAAAGAAAAGAAAAGAAAAGAAAAGAAAAGAAAAGAAAAGAAAAGAAAAGAAAAGAAAAGAAAAGAAAAGAAAAGAAAAGAAAAGAAAAGAAAAGAAAAGAAAAGAAAAGAAAAGAAAAGAAAAGAAAAGAAAAGAAAAGAAAAGAAAAGAAAAGAAAAGAAAAGAAAAGAAAAGAAAAGAAAAGAAAAGAAAAGAAAAGAAAAGAAAAGAAAAGAAAAGAAAAGAAAAGAAAAGAAAAGAAAAGAAAAGAAAAGAAAAGAAAAGGAGGGACTAGAAATTACCTAGATTTAGAACTCAGAAAAGACTCAGGGAAAAAAAAATTAAGGAAGAGGGCTTTTGTTGAACATTGCTCTCTCCTACCCAATGATCTGAGAAGCCTACAAGGAGCCAGATGGCTTTGGAACAAAGAACCACTACAGAAAGATCTTCTACCTTTCCAGCAATGGAAAGAGTCCACAGAACATGGAGGAACTCTGAAACTGTTGCCTGTCCATGTACTCAGGTGCAAGAAAAGATCTACCAAAAGATGGTTAAATCCTACACATCCTCTTCATCTCTCCTGGTGCTATAATGAACATTATGTGCAAGCACTGTCCCTACCCTGGGTTCCAGTGGAAAGAACAGGTCTCAGCAGCACTATCATAAACACCAAAACAACTGGGATTGCCAAGATTTTGAATGAAAAAATTCTGTATTTATACAACTGACTTTCCCACGGACCTTGTTAATCTAAATCCATATATTAAGCACGCTAACACACAGTGAATATGGTTTCTTTGACTCTGGAAAATACAATCCTATATACATTTCAAACTTAATTTGACATAAAATTGACTTGAATAATAACCTCAACATTTGGAAAAATGTCCTCATTTGAAACTGATAACTTAAACTACCATAGGACAATATAGAAGGGGGAAACTGAAGCCCAACTCAAAAGCAATACATGAATACAATACCTTACCCTTTCATTAAAAATTTGTACAAATTTCAGAATATGTTTTTGTGCAATGGAGTTTCTTCAGGTCTGAATAATCTGTAAGAATTAACATCACACACAGAGAAGCTCAATAATTTTTCTGTTGGATTTCCTTCTGATAAATTTACCATTGATATTTAGAAGTGGAATTGGCACCTACTTTACTAAGAAGCATTAACAGATTTTCTATAGGAAGCGACTGGAAAAAACAGTACAACTTAGATTTTAAATCGATTACGTGCACTGTGTTTTAACTTTGAAAACTAGTTTTCACATGAACATGATGAAACTGAAAACTGATAGATCAAGAATATTTTCTGTTTTGCAGTGAGGTATCCTGGAGTGCAATTACTGACCATGAAGTAATCAAGTCTGTGTCTTGTGCCTCTTATCTCCTTGCTGGAGCACCTTGCAGTAACATCACACACTCCAAGGTGCCTGCTGGATACGATGACATTTTCTTCCAGCTTTTATGCTCAAATGGAGCTGATTAAAACAACACTGGAAAACCTGAGCATGAATGTTTTTAAGACAGTGAAAACCAACCACACTACATTTCTCAGAAATACAAACTAGCTCAGGTAAGGCTTGTTGAGACTGGTTTATATTAATCTATGCTGAAAATTATAATAATACTGAATTTTATATTTCTTTCCTACATTTAATGATCAGTAGTAGAGTTTTACTAGCTTCACTAATCTATATACAATCAAATTCAAACTATGCAGTTGCTGCCATCGTTTATGTCAGCAATGATAATTTACAGGTGTTCGGATGTTTGCAAATAAACTTAATTGAAAACTGTAAATCACCATATACTCAAAATGCGTATCGGCATCCCAAGACAACAGAAGGAATTGAAAATGAGCAGCCTTCTGCAACTGAAAGCTTTCTTCTGGCTGACAAACAGGAAAAGCTAGTGACTCAGCTCACTCAGATTTCATAATAACCTTGCACATTAAGTAAATGAATATTTCATATATACCTAAAAAGAGCATACATAGCGTTCCTTGTACAAATAAATTATGTGGCTCTGTTGAAAACAGCCCTAATAGCATTCAAAGAGATGCCAACCAAGGAAAATGGACTGAAGAGCTGAAGGATATAACAGTGGGAAACCAGGAGGTAAACAAATATGTAGCAGGAGTCTTGCTGGCATTTTGCCTTTTAAAATTAAATCAGTTTAATATTAGGCTTATAAATCGAACAAACAGTTAGGCTTCCTCACCATCTAGATCAGAATTTACTTG
>VZRU01000031.1:7311-30038 GCA_013398155.1 Pedionomus torquatus | reverse complement strand
GGTGCAGAGAGGCCCTTGTTTAGACTTATTGCTAGAAGAGCCAAGGTCAGATAATTTTCATCGTTCGCCCGTCGGAGGGTCCCACCTTCAAGGAGGAGCGGACAGGACAGGTGACCCAGGACTGACCAACAGGGGTATTCCATCCCATCCGCATCATGCCCCGTATAAAAGCTGAAGGATCAACAGGTTAACCCCCTTCTTTCCCCTTCGATGGCTGACATCCAAGGAGGACTCTGCCTGCTCGTCTGCCTTTGATCCTGATCTGAGTGTTCCTGACTCCAGATCTGGAATCCGGCTCCTGTCGATCACCGAGTCCAGTTTGGGACTTCCATCTTCTCCTCTCTTTACCCAAAGTGGGGAAGGGGGGAACATCTGTCACTCAGGTTTTGGTAAATTTGGCTGAAACCACGACAGGATGTCATGTGGGACTGTCAAAATGGCACATGTCGTATCGTACTGGGGGGTACCTGCAAGACCAGCAGACAGGGGAGGGGAAAGGAACATGCAGAACGGGAAGAGAAAGCCGTTGTAAGACTGGGTTGTCCAAATGCTAAACCCATTCCTCCTATTGACTATGACCAGGACTCTTCCTCCTCTTCCCAGTAACCCAGGTCCCAATAGAGGAGCAAACCCTACCTCAGCAAGGCTATGGAAATACCCAGAACTGTTCTGTGCACTACAGTTATGGAGCTCCAGTTATGGACCCTTGATGGTGAACATCCCGAATTTGCCTTCTTGAAGGCTTCTAGTATTTCTGTCCTCAGAGGTCTACGTGACTCACACGGCAGTCTGCTACAGGACACCAGGCAAATATACTCGTGAGATACTTTGGCCATATACTTGCTATGGCCAAAGATACCTGCACCCCTCTCTTGGAAGGCTATAATGAAATCTTTTTGTGCGCTAAAATCTTTTTAAAAATAGCTTACTATAAATTCCGAATGAAAAGTAAAGTAAGAAAAGTAATTGAGAGATAAGACTTCCACCGTCATGTTTTAAATTACCATGGGAAGCCTTCTTTCTTAGGAAAGGCATATCCAGAGACAAGCTTTATTTACTGAAATCACAAGAGTTTGTCCTCAGTGCAACAATGAAGGAGGTGAGCAGACAGACCTGATCCTAAGACTGCCCCATCCCAGTGTCTTAATACCACTGGTGCAGGGACAAGTATCCTTGGCTGCGCTTTGCTGTGGCGGTGCCACATCAGGCCAGGGGCAGGCTGTTTCTGATGGCAGCTGACATTGCTTCTCGCTGCTGCCAGTGCCCTGTTAGCTTAAAACATTAATAAATACCATAGGAACTAACCCTACAACCTGTTCTGCAGCTGATGTGACCATCCTTCCACCACCTCTCTGCCAGTAATGCTGCAGGAGAAATAGATAGTGGATTATAAAATGAAGATTCAGGAGAAAAACAACAACAACAAACCATCCCAAAAACAAAAAACAAACCCCCCCCATTAAGATTTCGTCCCTTTCTCACTGTAGCCTGCTTCCTTCCCCGCTGTGCTGCACCCGGGGCAAGCCTATTCCACGAGTGAGGAATCAGTCACCAGGATTTGTATTGATTATATACCACAGGCGCCTAATTATCAATTCCAAGACCACAGGCTATTTCCAGTGCTAACTATCAACTGATTTACAAAGTCCACAAACACAGTATTTGTGGTCTGAGCAACAACCAGGATGGCAGGAAGGGTCTAAATATCACTGATGTGAGGCATTATATCCAAAAAATCCATGATACCAGAGCACTGCCATTTATAATACCCTGTAATATAGATAGCCTGTATCTCCTATCAGTGCAGATTACCAGCTCCACAAACGATATCAGCTCAGGGAAGCTGCACAACAGGAAAACCAGTCAAAATTATAAAAAAATATAAAGGGAGCAGAAGAGCCAGCCAGGCCTGTTATTCAAGTCATATAACTCCCTAGGAAATAATTCTCCGGGGACTTCATTACAGCAGCCGAACAGTGCAGGTGGTGCCCTGCTTTCAGTTTTAAATCACAATCCACTTGGGAACTGGGCTAGACTGGCCATCCAACTGTGCGAACTTTTATTAATTTTTTAAGTGGAATGTGCATGAGAGTGATTTTAGGCTAAAAAAAGACAGCCTTATCCTTAGGCCTGCTCCAGTTCTGACTTATTGATTTAACTAACATTCTTTGGAGAAGCTTTGCACATTTTTACAAAAGCACAAGATGTCTGTCTTTGTACCTACATCAGATTTCATGATGTGCATTCCTTCTGTCTGAATGGGCACTATAAAAAAACCCCACAAACCAAAACCAAAAACCCAAACCAAACAAAACCACAAGCAAGCTGGAATCGCAGCAGTAACTTAGCCCTTTTACAATGGCTGGCCGTCTTTATGTAAGTCACAAATAATTAACAGTAGTTTTAGTTTGAAGTTAATGGAAATACGTATTTCACAATGAATGCTCTCAGAGATTTAAGTCATCTCTTTCTAAATTCTCTTATTAAAATCCTGAAGATTTAGAGCCCATTAACTGACTGCTCAAAATTTTACAAGAAGATCTGACTATACCCGAGGAGCAAATAATTTAAGGAAAATATCTGTCTTGCCAATCTCTCTAAAAGTTATCTTTAATATACCACAATTTCCTATTTTGTTTACCGACCTATGCAATTTCCTTAACCAGAAGCAAAAGTCAAGAGAACAGCCTTTGATGGGCAATGCCCCTGTTCCTTTGCCAGACTCGGGTGTCCCTGTATGCCAAAACCACTGGGATGCAGATTTCTCAATTCTGTGGCCAGCAACACTCCATGCTAGACTGGACATCTCCTCACCAAGATGTATCTAGCCACTGAATTAATGCCTAACTTACACTGTGCGCTTGCAAGTGAGAAAATATCCACCTGTATTTCCCGGGGATTCAATGCCACCGGGTGCTGGCTGCTTCTTCTCATCCCACAAGGCTCAAAGTTTCACTGCCTGCTGCCAGCCCAGGGATGCCTCAGCATATCCCTTTCTTCCTCCTTTGCAGTGGGGAAGAGATGGGTATGGAAGGGTGTAGCAGCTATGGTGAAAGCCTCGTATGACCCTGAGCACAGGCAGTCCTTTTCGGTCATATTTGCACAAATGCTCTTATGTATTGATTGATAACGCTGAACAATAGTGTGCTCATCACTCTGGCTTCATCTGAAAACCCCACAGGATCTCTGAAGTTGGTCTGCATGGCACCTGAGCACCCAAGCCAGCTAGGAAGGATCTCAGTGTGTCTAAATTCCCCAGCCTTCTTCAACCACCAGGGCTGTGAAGGGGATCTTCTTAGCAGCCAGGTGTGCATCAAGGTAAGTGCCAGGAGAAGGACACTATAGAGTGGTGTCATCCTTTGCTTAAAAACAAACACACCATAACCAATTAAAAATTAGTTCTTCGTTCTGATTTCAGTATCCTTCACAGAAATTACAGCATCAGGCTGATGAGTCATAACTGCTTTCAAAGCAGACCCTAGCTCAAGTGGAAAAATAAAAGATAGCAGAAACTGTAATAAAAAACATGATGAGAATAAATAGGTGGCACGCAGCACTAGAGGGGAAAAGTGTTATTCCACATCTTCCAATAAGCGTGACCTAGCTCATTAGATACAATCTCTGCTTTAATATTAAAGGCATACAGCAAACAAGTGAAGCAGAACTAGCAACTGGTATTGACTTTGCAATATCCATGTTAATTACACCGATATCTGAGGGCTGCACTGTCTTCAAATAGCAAACCCCAATGCAATTCTAGTCCAAGTTTATGAGACAGTGATCCTGTTAGACTCTTCCTCTTTTGAAAATGCCAACAACTGAAAGTGTTGTCAAAAGATGGCATCTGGCAGCTCAAAGTCAGGAAAAAACCTGCAAGAGATACGCAGAGCACAGCAATTAGACTGGGACAGGTTTCTGCTATTGCTGCAGCCGCACTGTCACCACAGTCATCCAATACACCTATTTTTTGTACCAATGAGCAATACTTTTCTGTGGTTTTTTTAAGATGCTCAGTAGAACAAGTGGAATTTTTATATTCAAACTGAATAAAATTCTGCCAGAATTGTGACTTTGTTCCACTGAACCACAACCAGGCAAGGCTGGGCTTGCTGTGAAACCATCTCTCCACTGATTATCTCTCTGATGTTGCACTTGTCTTCTCGCTCCATCAAAGTGAAGTCCACACAGCCAAGGTGTCAGCCCTACACCAGATGTTGACATGGCATCATTGCTGCAAAGGCAAGGGGTTGCAGGCTCTGGTTTTCCTTCCCCACCTCAGGGATGGAGGTTTTTACTTGCAACATCCTAAAATAAGATGTGCACATGCACTCCCCTTGATGGGTGCTTCTGGAGTAAGGGATTTTTCCAGGCTGCAAAATAAAAACCTGCTTAAATCTGGCAAATGAGGAGCGTTTGGGAAAATTATAGGACTGTTGTGTTCAGTATTTGTGGAGTGCTGCGTTTCCGTGGCAACAGGGGGCTAGGGCTTTAATTACTGCTGCACCATTAAGGGCCCCTGCTGTACAGTGGCATGAAGGGGGATACGCTGCCAGTGGGAACCAGGAGAAACACCTGCGCTGTCCTCTCTGCCCCATGGAAGTGACAGGGATCCGAGCAATCAAAGTGTCAGCCCTACATCAGACCAGCACCAGGGAAGGACAAGGTGTAAAGAAAGGTGAAACAGAGGGGAAGCATGAGACCATCCAACCTTAGGAGTGAAGACTGATGACATCCTCCTCCCCAAACCAGCACCTCAGATCCAGGGATGCTCAACACCAGGGGATCACCAGAGGAAAAGAAATGGATGCAGCATCCAGAGGTAAAACAAAGGGCCAGAAGGTTTTGTTCAAACACGCAAAGATCATCCTGCAGCCATCTTCTACAGCACAAATGGAATAGTTTCTATTTAGGAACCAGGAGATTAAAATAGCATTACTTTCATCAAATTGGTCATGAACGAGAAAGGGAAGATGAGGATTTCGGCCCTATGGAGGTCTCTGCAATGAAATACCCATTCTTTACAGCAAATACATGGCTACATCAGATAAATCATCTCAGAATAGAAGAAAAGAAGACAAGAGTATGAATCTTTCATGAAGACACATTCACAGATTAAACTTTCCATATTCCTACTGCACAAGAGGAGAACTTAAAAAGGAAGAGGTAAAACACACAAGCTGAGATAAACAAGAATGCCCAGGTATGGCCATTCTCCTGGCCTGCAGGGACCCTGGAACCCTCCCTAGACGAGAAAAGACTTGAACCTGCACGTCCTCCTCTGCAGACACAGCTGCCCACCTTACTTGAAGTCTCGCTCACAAATGTTTGCCTTTCTCTGCCATCCTGTTTCACAAGAGAGGCAGTGGCCACCTTTACAATCTGCAAGATCCATTTTCTGTGCATACATTAAATTTTCTAATAAGTGGAAATAGAAGAGCCTGTTTTGGGCGGCTAACCCTGCTTGGTTTCAGAAGCCACCCCTCCACAGAAACCCCCAAATGCATCTGGGGGCTTGAGAGGCTTCCAGGTCTCCCACCAATTATCACAGAATGGTTAGAGTTGGAGAGGACCCAAGCCATGGGCAGGGACACCTCTCACTAGACCAGGTTGCTCAAAGCTTCATCCAGCCTGGCCTTAAACACCTCCAGGGATGCAGCTTTTAAGCTTATGCAGGTTTGAAGCTTTTAAGCCTGAGTATATAGAAAGAATTGTCTATGAAACCTCCTTCAAGCTCCTAAAACCCTTTGTGGATTTGGCAGCGAAAAATCCCAAAACCAAAAAGCAACAAAGTGAAATGGAAGCGAAAACAACTCACACCTACCTGCTGGTAGAGTCAAAGACAAATTTCCTTCCTAGAGCAAAGAAATGAAAGCTGTATCTCATTACTGCTGTTGCTTACAGGTGGGCTTTTGTATCCAACAGGAGCAAAAAAAGTACCCCAACAGTCAAAAATTCACCACAAGGAGACTATTAGCGAGGCTTTCTTCTCACTGATGGAGCAGAGGAAAAAAGGCAAGAAAGAATAAAACGTTTGCTTCTCCGCCATGGTTATTTTCCACCGCGCAATCTGTCCACCAGCCCTTGCCATATGTGCCACACTTTCTGTTTGGAGAGATGAAGGCAGCAGAAAGCTGTCCATCAAGATGCTAAACCTTCTGGAAAGCCCTCCCCTGTGCCCTTTGCCCTGAAATAGGGACTTTTGTGGATGAACAGAGAACACTTAACTAGATTAAACGTAGCTGGATCCTGGATAGGCACAGAGACAATTTCATTTGATTAATTCAAATTTTCAAGTGCTGAAGCGATTCAAATAAAGAAGGAAGTGGTGAGCTGTGCTCCCTTTTTCTGCTCTTTTGTATAACCAGCCCCCATCCCTACAGTGTGCGTGGAGAAAATTCAGGGCGACAACACTTGGACTAATCACAAAATGGCTTTGATGACAGAGAGAAGCTGGGGGTGGAAAGAATGAGAAAAGTACTTTCTGGGTAGTTAAATTTCAGAACTATTTTCAGGGAAAAACACCAGCCCCATCTCTTCTGGCATATGCCACCTTGCATTAACGTGTTACAGCCAGTTTCCCCCATCAACCACAACCCAAGCGATGGTGGAAAGCTATTTTGAAAGGTAAACCATGCTGTTACTAAGCCGTTCTTTAACTCAGATACATCATGAAAAAAACAAAGCTATCCCCTACTAAGCTAACAAAACAATCTCTCTCAAAACAAGGATTTATAAGATCTGCCAGAGGGAACCATGGGGACATGCTTTAGACATGGCTCAGATAAAGAACAAGCTATATGCTGTCCTTCCTCTGCAGGGAAGCCGGCAGAGTCCTCTGCAGGAGTGAGTTCCCATCACATGGCCACCAGGAACCCATGACAACCTACGCCCAGAGGAAAAAATCTGAAAGTACAGGAGAAAGACTGTAGAGAATGGTGTAGACAGAAGGTTGGCGGCTTCAACCTCCAGTCTCAACCTGCCAAACAGCATCCCAGCAGCTCAGGAGCATCACTTGAAGAGACACAGCAATCCTCTAAACTGGTCTTCCCAGCCTAGACTGCTTGTTTTCCCCCTAATGAATGAAAACAAATATCACCACATGAGGACCCTCCAAAAAAGAAGAAAATAAAAGCCTCAAGCCCACAGTCAAAAGTGTGTTTAACTCAGGCTACCTACAGGCAGGCAAAATTAGCAAGGAGACATGAGCAGGGTGTTCCAAATGCAGGGCGATGGGTTCATCCATGAAAGCACCCCACTTGGTCCAAACCACCCCTTGGCAAGGAGGCGACTGGTCCTGAAAGCACTGAGCAGCCCCTACCTGTGCTTGGGGATGATGTTAGGATGCCGTCCACTAGCTGTCACACAAATTAACACCACAGTAAAGGCAAGTTCTTTGGTTCTTAAACCTGGTGATGGTTGTGCCTTTCCCTGTTAACTTTGCTGAAGACATTTCACTTTGCTGCTGTACATAACTTATTTTCCATCTAATTATCCAGGGAGAGCTTTCCTTCCGATCCGTGTAAAAATGTTCTTTTTAGAGCCAGCCCGACCCAGCTTTGAGCACACAGCTTTGACCAGTCCTCCTACTCTTCTATACTCATAAAAAATGCCCCCATATTATTTTAGAGAATGCTTGTCAGAAAATAAAAACTTAACATCAAGTTCCTCTGATTACGGTGCATGTACATAGAGACAGTATATCTCAGACAGACGTACTCTGTGCACAAATACTGAAAATAAATGGCTCCACACATCATTAGAATTTACATAACAAAAACATGTTAGATCTAGAAGCTGTAGTCTTAAATATACAAATATTATCTTAAATAAAATCCATTTAAATATTTTGTATGTAAACAGGTCTTTACATACACAGTAGACTAGTACTTGATCTGGGGCCTCCAGACAGGATTCAGAGAGGGAAGCGGACATTGAGTTGACTACGTAAAGTCAAGCCTAGTTACACAGATTTGACAGACACAAAGAATATTGAAGAAAAGACAGCACTCCATTTGGTTTTAGTCCAACTCTAGGAATCATATATTCTCCACTTCAGCCCTTGTAATTCCACAGCCACCAAAAAGAGTGGAGACAACATCTGTTGAATTTAAAAAAACCCAAACAAACAAGAACAGAAACCTCAAACATTTTCCCTAAAACTTTTCTCTATCCCCTAACCAGATCTGCCAGCTGTTTATTCTAATTACTTTCCCTATTAGGGACTGCATATTAAATATACACATTGGCTAAATATCTACATTCATAAATATATTTTAAAAATAGGATTTCAGCACCTAATTCATAGGGAGGCTTTTACAGCGCAGTTATTTATCTGCCCAAGGTGCAAGGTTTGGCTTCTGTAATGTCCCCCCCCTGAATCCTGTTAGTGCTCTTAGAAAGAAACTATTTCAGAGCCCTGTTGAAAAAGTGCTTTAAGATTCAAGTGAAAACATTAGCAAAAATACACAGTAACATACAGTAAACCAACAGGTCCTGGTGTGTATTCTCACATGAGTGACAGGGGCTAAATATTAAGCAGGAATCTTCTGCTTCCCTCTTGCAGGATGAATAACGTGGAGGAGTGAGCACTGAACTGCTGTTACAGCATTTCTGTCTGCTTTCCTCGGTAGTCTGGTTCTCTGTTTAAAAAAATAAAATTCCTAACAAAGGCAGACAAATGCAAATCATTACCTTCTAAGTGAATACTACAAATTAAAATAAAATCAAACAAACATACAAAAAAAGACACTAAAGACATGAAAGAGGTAGCACCTCTGTAAAACACCACACTGGTAGCCCATTTACGCAGAAATTATATATAACATATTTTTCTATAACTGTAAATAAAGAAACAAACTAGAGTAAAATTGTCCAATAAAAGTACAAGAGGGTTAAGTGCTCAGAGACGGTTTCTTGACCTACAAGCAAACAGGGGGAAGTATCAGGAGAAGTTTGGTAGAATGGGGAGGCATGAGGGTTCCAACTGCTACGCTCACATAGCAAATAAAGGCCAAGTTACTAAAAAAACCAAAAGCCTAGAATTACAAAAGAAAAATGCATTTCAGTTCTCAGATACCTAATTGTGAATTTGCAAAACACATAGAAGACATTTACTCACATCAGTAGGGAATTCTAGTTCACCACACTTTGGGAAGAGAGTGGGAAAGGAGCGATGTGCTGTAGAGCCCCACCAGGTAGGACGTTCAGATTCCTAACTTCAGGCACCACTTTTCTGTATCCGTGGTCAAAATGGCTCCAGCAACAGAGGCTGACAGAAGCATGCTACATTGGGAAGGAGCCAACCTTCACCTTCTCCTCCTCCTCCTCCTCCTTGCCCAATCTCATCTCAGCACACAGAAATTTTGCATTTGAGATTCTGTGGGGGATGATACAATTTTCACTTCCTCATTTATTCTATATATTCAACCCTTAAGAGCTAGCTCTTAGAATATCAGCCTTGCTTTGAAGGATATTACTTCATTAGCATTGCTTTTGGAAAAAGGTCTTTAAGAGGCAGACAATTCAGCCTCAGGAGTGCCCATCTTCTTTGCACTCCCTAACCACAATGCTCATTTTCCCAAACCAAGCACTTCTCAACAAGTTTGGTTAGGTTCACAGACATAAAAAATTCAAACTCTTGTTTATTTCCATACTTTTTTGTTTTCACTCCTAACCCATGCTAAACACTTTCACATCTTTTATGCCAGATACCTAGATGAAACATTCTTTAAAGTTTATAAACCCTTTTTTTTTTAAATTGCTATATTGTCCAAGAGCCAGAAACCATCACAGACAGTGCTCCTACTGCACTGGGAGCCGTGCAAATGAACCCAAAAGATTATGCTGTCTCTGTGAGATAAAGACTCTCATTCCCATGGCATATCTCTCTCTCTCATAAAAGGGGAGCAGCGTGGTGCACCAAGATGATGCTATGCAAGGTCCAGAGCTGCTGTAGACACTTGTCTACCCTTGGTACAGAAGCAACAGCAGTAGCATGTTTGTTGGTAAGGCCAGGTTCTACTGAGGCAATGGCATGGCACTGGCATGCAATGGAGTACTTGGAAATAACATACTTCCGAGCTTTTCTCCTCCTATCAGTAGTAATGGGGATTCGAGGAATTAGTCAGAAGGTTCACCTGCAAACTGCCAGCTCCTAAAATCCAGATCTCCTAAAAATGACTCAGACTTACTATCAAGTTCAGAGCAGTTCAGCAGTTCACAGGAACAGGCTCCTGTGGGTCAAAGAGGCTACGCTACAAGTCATCTTCACCTGGCAGGGTCGATAAAAAGCTAAGGAATACCTAGAGAGTGCACACTTTATTCTGAGAGGGGTCCCTTCTGCATCAAGCTTGTAATATAGAGAAGTATGAGGGAACCCCCACAAAAAGTAGCCTGTTCTATAGTTACTAGTTTCCAGCTAGACACAGACATTTAGGTCAGAAAAACAACTTCTCACATTTCTGCAAAGAGAAGTTTAATACTGTGATTAAAAGAAGTCTTGATTTTCACTGTTTTTGAGAGTTAAAAAGCTAAGAATTCCAATTTAATGAACCAAGAGTTGGGCAAACAGGGTAATTAAAAGCCTTCATCTCATCCTTCTTGTGTTCTGTCTGAAAACCAGAAGCACAGTCAAGAACATGATGAGATTTTCACTCAAAGGAGACATCTTACTTTAAAAACAGCAGACTTAACTTCAAGCTTGTCTCTTGTCAGTCATATGGGATGAGAACACAGAAACATTAAATAAAATCCCAGGCAACTAGTCAGCTTCCATATATATGTACTGAGTGAATATAAAGAAAACAGAGAGGTAAGTAAAGAGTCCTGAAAAGGCCATCCTAGCTGAACAATTTTAAGATGGAAAAGGTAAAACCTTTCACAGAACTGAGAACTTACACTGGAAAGCTACTGCAATAATATAGCATGCTGTGGCTAAAAGGAGTCATTTGCATACAGTTCCCTTTATAAACTTCAGAACTGGAAATACATGAACTCAGATTTACTGCTTGTCCATACAGACCAGTTTAATTGAACATTAAGTTTCAATAAGGTTAAATTCTGAAGTGGTATGTACTGTGTTATTAAAGCACATTGTGTAGTTTTAGCTTCAGCCAATCCCTACTCCTAATTGGAAGTAAATAGAAAGCTAAAAGGGTTTAACAGGAGTCTTGGGTTATTTTTTTTCCACTAAGTACATGAAAAGGAATCACTGCAACTTTCCCATATAAACTTCATCCAGGATTTTTTAATATTTTTTTTTGGATGCTGGGTTTGGAGAACAGCTCATCTGCTGAGGCTCTGGCTGGCTGGGGACCCAAGCACTCTACTGCCCTCCCAAATCCCTTCAGACTTGTGAAGGCAAGCGAGGGGATGCTTTAGCTCACAGATTCCTGTTTAGCTGCAAACTGAGGGTCAAAGCATGCAATGAAGTGGCTATAAAACCTTGTCCCAAATAATTATTGTAAACATTGGTGCACAGCATGCTTGGGGTAGACAAAATACACAAACAAAACCACTGAACCTTGCCAACAATTCCAAATCTTCAGTTAGAAAATCTCCTAAGAGCCTGATCTGACGTCTCACTTGCTTTCCCATTTCTCTCTCTCCATCCTTCCCCTCTTGGAAAGACAGTGAAACAGTAATTATTCTTCTGGGACAGACATTTCCACTTGAAAACATTAAGTACAGTTATTTCAAAATACCTACACACTCTGGATCTTAACTTATTTTTCTACCAAGAATTCCTAAAAGCAAACAGTTTTAGTAAAAAGAAGGAACAAATGCATGAATGATCTTGTGTTTTTCAGCCTGTTTCTTAGTAGCATATAATCCCTTTTTGTTTTATAAAAGCATCTTATGCAGAGGACTTGTGTTACTTAAAGTTTGCACACACTATGCAGTGTCCAACAAAATGAGCTTTTTTTGCAAGGTGGTTATAAAGGCTACCTGGAAGTTTACCAGGGTTTCTAGGATGCCTGTTGGAAAACCTTATGGATAACTGTACAAGTATTACTACACACGTATCCTAGGAGACCAAAGAGCTTTCACATTTAAGAGCTTATTTCCCAGCCACCCTCTCGATACACATCTCATGCATTTATACATAATACAATTAGCTGTGAGAAAGGAGGACGTTGGTTTAATTTCAGCCAGAACGTACACTGACCTCTGCTTATATCAGCAGAAGTGTTTAATTTTCTTTCACTTCTTTCTCACCTTCTGACTACAAAGATGCCAGAAATCTCACATAATTCATGAAATCTGGTTTTAAACTTGAATTTTACAACTGAGCAAAGCTATAATTTTTAAATCTTTGAAATTCATATATGTACATGCAAATCACCAGAAAGAGCCTTTGTATTCATTCATGCAAGTGAAATTTAGATTCCTGATCACAACATTTTGCAAAGCATCAACCTGTTAAATACAACATATCAGAGAATCATATAATTCAGGAAAAACCCTCAGAAAGAGAAATGCAGAAAGAAGAAAAAAAAAAGAAAAAAACAGAAAAAAATTAAATAAGAAGCACAAACCAGCTAATTCAAGAGAGACTCACTTTACCCTTCGGGTTAGAATACCCTGTGCATCTGAAACAAGCCGAATAGAAAGCATCCCGTCCTTTCTTGTTTGTAATTCTTGTCACAGGGTCTAACCTGCAATTAAGCACTCGGTGCCCAGCCTCTGAAGAAGAGCATCTTCCAAACGCCGTGTGGAACCCTGGAAACACCCAGGTACGATTCCTAGGCAGCCGGCACCTAGGATCTGTTACAGAACCTGCCATGCAGAGCATGACAGCCCCTTCCCTTCATCACCTTTTTAAGTCTACATTTCTTACCCTTCCATCCCAGTGGCGGCGAGAAGGGAGCACAGCGTACCTGCCCAACATAAAGGAGAAGAAGAAACAATATACTGTTCTTCTCCCGGAGGAGGGGATATCACATGACAACAGGGAACTTCAAGGAAAAACGTTGTTGGCATGCCGGTATATACAAATTAATTCACTGGTGGGTAATTAAAACAGGGCCAGCCCCTCCTATAACCACTAAGCAGCTGTCGGGGTTTGATTTACTTAAAGCAGTAAATTCATCTAATCGCCTAACCTCACATGAATATGAGCGGAGCCCCGAGAGCTGTGGCTGGGTAAATACAAACCGGAGCAGAAGCCAGCCTAGAAGATCTGCGGGTGCTCTTTTAACGCCGTGTCCTTTTCAAATCCTAAACCTAACCTTAAAATTAACTGCAGGCTAAAACATCGCCAGCAATTTCACACGAATGCATAATGAAACGGTGCTACTACATCCAGCGCATCACAGCTTTGTAAGCACACCCGGTGAGCATGTGCAGATATCACACACGCAGCAATACTTACAGTAACTCCACGTATATCGTGGCTTTACAGCCATGCTCCCCATGTGCTAGGAATATTATGTAAAGCAAACACAATGTTTGCAAGAAAAAAGAAAACAACAAAAAAATTGGATTATATAAGACTGTTTTTCTTTCCTCCCCTCCTCTATTTAGGAAAGCTCCGCTTTTTAAAAAAAGAAGATTAAAAGGAAACATTGACACTGTTCTCAAAACTGCGCATACTTTCTGAAAAAGTCTCAGTTCCTGTAGAGCTTTATAATTCAAAATCTCAGTATCAGAAGGGTGCTGGAAGTCAATTTCATATTCTGAAATTATTCTGCTTTTACTGATGATAAACGGGGGAGGGGGGAACATTCTGTTTTTCTTTCAAATTATCTAACTTCCTGGCTTTTTGAGTACTAGATATACTGCATATTTGCAGACTCACAAACCACTGTCTTCCACAGCTTTTATAAAGTCCGGTATATTGGACTTCAACAACTCCACTTTCAAATTGAGTACTTAAGTATTATTTTTCCATGACACAAATGACTTGCAGGACAGTCTACAGCCAACTAAATGCGATAACCACCATATCCCTCAAGACACCATCCTCTCCCTTCCCTTACTTAGTTCCATGAAGTGGATGAAATAAACCCCCTACAACCTACAAACACCACCATAGATCAGCAGGAGACAAGCAAGCTCCAGCAGCTTTAAAGGGTTCAGTTTAAGGTCCTAGTGGATGCTTCAGAAGACTTCAGGGTGGTCTTTATACCACCCTCCGCTTGAGAAAACACGATTGCAAAGTAAATTACCCATCTGAAAAAGTACCAAAACAGTTTTTCTTGACTCGGCATGGTCTTAAAACAAACAGACTTGGATAAACAGTGTAACAAAGAAGACCAATGTCCTTCTGGTTCATAGGAGAGCTGCATAGCCTAGACGAGACATCACCCCTTGGTGAGGCCACCAGAACAGTTAAATAAATCAGCCGATCAGAAGCAAGGCCCATTCTTCTCCTTCCCATGAGATAAAACCTGCAAACGGTATATCAAAGACCAGAGAGTGCTGTGGAAACTTCTGACCTCTGCTAGAGACATTTCCAATGGCACTAAAATGACGATGTCAATAATGTTTACGCTAGGCTAGGGGCACTTTCTTTGGGCTTAAGGATTTGCCTGCAGTACACCATCTAACGTGGAGAACGAATATAAACCAATCCCGGCTACAGAGTTCCTCTGTTGACACACCAATACTGCACCTTGTAAAAGCAGAGCACAAAAGCTGCTCCCCAGCCCTGCCACCACAAGGTTCTCTTCAAACCCCCAAACACCAGAACTGCTGTTAGAGGTGGAGGAGGACAGCCAGGATCTGCCCACTCAGCTAACAGGCTGAACTGAAATTCTGGGTTTGGGCCCCAAATTTGTCATCAGGAGCCACATCTTCAAAAGACCTGAATGGCTGAAGGAAGCATGGTCTCCTCCTGAGTGCTGAACCAGTTCCCTCCATCAACACAGCATTTAACACACAGATTCTGCAGTTTTAGCAGTGCTTTGCAAGAGGAAAATTAAGATTTTAAGATTTGATTTCAACTAAGGATACCACATGATTGCAATTAGCAGCTGAACAATGAGATTTTATTGGAAAGAAAGGAAAACCCACCACAAAACCCCATATTATACCAACCCCAAGAAAATAAGATGTAATTCCAAAGGAAGAGGTAAACAACTTTTACCCTCATTAAAAAGTTGAGAAATGTGCACACCACTACTAAAATATAATTAATACAAGGACTTCAGAAGAGTCCAAAGGAGCAATTTAATTAACCACCTGCTGATTTCATAAATGACAAGAACACACAAAGGTAATGGCACCTTATAATTGAAAATGTCCTGTTTATTTAGCTGAGCAATCGTGCTGTTCTGTGTTGTGCATAAATATGAGGAAACAGGTTTTAAACTCATCACATTTTTAACTTTGTAAGGTGTGACAGAACAACGTACAGCCCATGATACAGTCACGGTACATTCTACTTATTTAATGACTTTACCTAAGAACCTCAAAGTCACTGACAACCATAAAGGTCTTAACCTTTACGAACTCTTTTGATGAGCTTTTTCCATGCCTTCTTCAAAAATGCAGAAAAGCTAGGAGGAAGAAAGCAATTTTATTGGTACACCACTTCAAACAAACCATCACCTCACAAAGGGACTTAATAGTTCTCCCACTTTCATACAAACAGATCCTCTGTAAGCCCCATGAAATATTTCTGTCGACGATCTTGCAAACTCATTTTGCAATTTCTCACCCTTTCCCTTCACATGGGAAAAACTTGCTTTCAGCTACTACATCCTTTATTAAAGCTGAAGAAAAGCAGCATTTACCCAGGTAGGAAAACAACATAAGAAAAGAGGTCAAAGGCTCTTCCTCTTTTTTTTTTCATTGGACTTTTCAGAGATAAAGCTGAACTGAATTAATATTCTGTTTTGCATTCACAAACTGAAAATGCCTTTGTGCTGCTACATTACAACCATCAAAGTCTATTTGACTGAACATGAAACAGAGGAACACCTGAATTTATGAGCCGTCCACCTCCCTTTCTAATGGACACACTAGGAACATTCACTTATAGATGCTTTGGGGCATACATAATTTAAAATAACATGACTGATGAGATTCTTCAAGCATAGCACAGTCTGCACTGGAAAGCTGGCCACCAGACTAAAAGACTTTCCTTACAGGACTCAACAACATACCATAAAACGAACCCCAGCGGTCCGGCACACAGCAGCACGGGCACACAAGGATGGATGGATGGATGGATGGATGCGGCTGCCTCGTACCTCAGCCTCAGGCTCTCTGGTCCCGCCTCTCCCGCTACCAGCGGTCCTGGGATGACATCAATGGCTTTACGTAGTGCTGGCTCCCTGCCCACCTGCTACAGGAAAAGCATTCCTTAATAGAAATTGTACCATTAAGTGCTGATGCCAACAGCATCACTGTACGATGTATCTAGCTGAAGCAATTAGTTTGCGTGTCCACATTAAATACACATTTCTGCAATTTTGCATCCAGCAGTGAAACTTCTACTTACTGCTATTAGCTGGCCATGTTTACTGTTCCTGAGGGTTTCCCATCCTTAACTGTTTATGATATTTACTCAGTCTGTAGCAATCCATTACCAGGCCTACCTAGCTGTATTAGCTGCCTGTCAGCGATGTCACCAGATATGTAAACATCTCTTAAAATGCTGAAACCTCCCATTACTTTTATGCACTATGGTTTATTTACCAATTACATGTGGAAAGAAGGTTCTTGAATAAATACCATAAAGCAGCCTCTAATAATTTCTGTAATTTTATTTTTTGTAAGTCTTCCCAGCTTTCAAATGTTAACCCTTTAAGAGCGCTCACATAAGAAACTGGCAGGTCCCAGGAACTGCCTGTGCCCCATTCCCCAGTAACAGCACCTTTGGGTTCCTTGTTAATACCCCTTTATGTATCCTTCCTCAAAGGAACTCTTAGACATCTTCCCATGGAACTGATCACAGAACTGTTCCATCATCATGGAACTGTTTTCCCAGGGTTAATCACGATGACTGCTGCATGTTTCCAGGATGCACTCACCCTGAGAAAGTGGTCTGGATTTTCTACTTCTAAATACTATAGAAAATATATTGCTTAAATTGTAATATATCATTCAACTGCCTCCCAAAGCAATCTGCTCAATATTGCTAACTTGTTTCTGACATTTACTGTTGCAAAAAACTTTATCAGAAATGCTCACCTTCTTCTATGCCACTAATATATTTTGAAAGAAAACCATGCTCCATGACTCCTTGACACAACTCCATTTACCCACCACATTCCCCCCTAACAACTGCACTCCAGGTTTCTTGAGTAGTCTTACCTACAGTAAGAGCACATCCATAGTACTCAGATTTCATGTGACGGGTTAACTAGGTAAGAAGCATTAGAAAAGAGACTGACCACAGCTTCAGAAAGGCTTGATCGTACATATTTGTTACAAGTGTCATGTCCCACTGGGGAAAGTTTTCAAAGATAAATGTTGTTTGCGTAACTCACTGAAAGTCACCTGGGATGCAGGATAGAGGAAAAAGAACAAGGAGTCCTCATTAGCACAGGAGAGCTCTGATTTTTTTCAGAAAATATCAGAACTTGCCATTGAAGAGAGCAGAAATAACAGATCTTGAAGATGACCTTCCTCAAAACCTGCCTGTAGGAATTCCTATACTGCTCAAATTTGTTTCTTTTTAAATGGGTTAAATGCTGCCTGTCTTCCCCCTATCAATAGGGGGATTATTTTTTCCTTTTAAATCATTCCCTAAAGTTTTCTGCTATGTAAGTTTGAAGAACCAGAGCCATGGTAGTCTGTGGCTTGTTTATGAAACTGACCCTTACTCTCCCCAGGCAGCCGGCACCCTCCCTCCCACCTCCCAGCGATCCCTGAGCCTGCTTCTATGGAGACTCAGGATGGACGCAAGGAGGTAAGTTATTAAGTGATCAAAACATACAGAAAAATAATTCATTTTAGCTATTACACAGGGGATGTAAGTAGTTTATTAACTGCGTCTTGTAGATTAATTTCTGATTCCATTAGGTTGTGGCACAATGAAGTAATTTAAATCAAGGGATTTACAGCATTTTGAATTAGTTTAATAACACTACAGCTTACTGTATATATTAAAATATTTAATTCACAAGAACTGGCTTTTTCACTATTCTATAAAATTAGTTTCAAAACCTAATGTATTTCATTACCATTCCCGTTAGAGAATCTCATTTAAGCCTTACAAGAATAATGAAAATAAACAATACCATTTCATGTTTAAATAAAACTTAAAGCCTTAAACTTGAAAGTTTTCACTTAAATCATACTTCTTATCACTACAAAATTAGATTTGTTCAGTGCAGTCATAATTGCTTTTTTTCCTTTCCTGCCCTCTCTGTCACCAAAGGCAGCTTATGTTTGACTTCGACCACTGAACAGCTCTCTCATTTGCTGGTGTTTCACTGCAGAATGTAATTTTGGAAGTGGCAGAGTCTTGGCCTTGAGCTTGCATTATTGCCCCCCAAAATCTCATTCTTATAAAATTTCCTTTGCATTCTGAAAATTAGGATGAGCAGAAAATAAAGTACAGTCAAAAGTGTTTTTCAGGTTTCTCTGCACATCAGCTGCTCGACTACCTCAACACCTGACAGCCCTCCACCAGACTTGCTTTCATACAGCCTTGTCCTTGTTTGGGACAAGCCCACTCAGATTCTTCAACCCAGCAGCTCAGACAACATTTGTTATCTTTTAGCAAATACCTGATGCTGACTATTTGCACTTCACAGGCTTTTCCCACAGCTTCTGCTGGTAAAAGCAACCTTCAAAGTAGCTTTCACTAGTCCCGTCTAATTTCACATTTCAGCAGACCAGAACACGGATGTTCAGCTACCAGGGCTCAGCAGAGGTAACACCTTATCTCACAAAACCAGAACTTCTTATGCCATCTCCCTACATCTCTATGAGCAACACAGCTAGAGGGTTATTTTTAAAGTGTCTTATTTTTATTATTTTATGTTATTTTATTATTTTAAAATGCCTATATTATTTTTAAAATGCCTTAAAATGCATCACCTGTTCTTAATGAAATAAAAAAAAAAATACAAGAAAATTTATTCAAATAAAATATGCAGGCTATCTGCCATAAAACTGACCTGGCAAGCCACATTAGAATTCCTTAAGGACACTAAATGTCCTTAAACCCAGTTTTCTGAATTGAGAGGAATCCACTTCACATCTGCATTTCCTAAGCAATTTCTTATAGAGGAATTATATTACGAGATGAGTTAAGGACAAATTTAGTTCTTTCCACACCAAAGCCTACGTCCACTTTGTGGCTTTATAAACTCCAGAATTACTAAATATATGCAAACCTCTTAAATAGCTAACTAAATAAATAAAACACCAAGAAAATTTTTCTTCCAGAATTACTTTGCAGCATAACTAAAATGGTACTTCTCCTTCGCTGCAATATTATCTTGTGGTACTAACTCAAAATTTCAAACCATTTCCATTTCTTTATTACCAGTAGCAATCTAGGAAATGCTGCTGCCATCAATAGTAAATCTACATGAAGTCTCACTCCCCTGGTGCGTTTTGTGCCCAACAATCAGTTCATAACGCTATCTTGTGTTGTTTAAAATTCAGTTTATTCTTCAATTACTCTGCTAGCTCGACTCTAATTTATTATATTTTCTGGTACATTTGATTTTGGATATTATGACATCCTGGCTCATGCCATTAGAGAGGAAAACATAAAACGGTGAGGATGTCTAGGGACAGCTGACAGTAAGATAGCAACAGCCTGGAAAATTAACAATATTACTGTCTCGGTGCTCAGCTAGACCTCTCCTGCATTACCGCTAAAAAAAAATTGGCAGTATTTCTCCAATATAGACTTGACATCCAGGAATAGCCTCAGCGGCACCATAAAACCTCAGCTAGTGCAGCGGGCAGCTCGGGTGGTTGGGAAGGCAGACGGCAGCCTCTGAGTCCACCAGGGCAGCTGAGCTGCAGATGAAACACTGGCCCTGCTGCGGCTCAGAAGCCACTAGAGGAACTAACACAGTTCTAAATACCACCCATACTACACACACTGATTGATTTTTTAATTTTTTTTAGCCTCTCTTTGTCTTGGTCTTAGCTACCGTTTCTTTCTCCCAGCATCCAAGGTGAAACGAGAGGCAGCAACCAGAAGCCTTCTCAAAGCACCTTTCTTGAGAACCTCGGCAGAAGGGAGGGCTTTGTCCCCTCCTCCGACTACATTAACCTTCAGGGCACCTCGCCAGCCCCACCTGCTTACTCAGGCTTTTGCCAGCAAGGGAAGCTGTCACGGCACTGATTTGTCCTTTGAGGATGCATCCTCTTTTGCTTATTTCTTACTTCCCCTTGTACATTTGGCATTTGAACTCCTGCATCCAGAGGATGGAGGGGCAGTGCTGATGGGGAAACATCAGGCTCCTGTATTCACATCTGACCTTCCCAGCAACAGATTCTGCCAACTTCAAACGTGAAGAATCCTCATGTGCACAGCTTGCTCTCTCAAGAAATTCCACACTGGGTTTTGAAAAAAAATTGTATTTCCTTTCTTTTAGTTTGTTCTTCAAAAACCCTGAAGGCAGCTTGCCAAAACAACCCCCAAGAGAGAACGCTTTGCAGGGAGAACCCAGGTAGCCAGAGCTATGAGAGACTGTCAGCATTGGAAAGAACTTCTGATGGGGGAAACCTGGCTGGACCCTCATTGATCCTTTCATCCTCCAGAAAAAAAAAGCAACAAGCAGACTATTTTTCCTCTATGGGATAATAAAGTTTACTCCTGTCTCAGCTCTCTTGTAGCTCAGGTAATATTGTCAGCTCCTTCTAAACCTCATAAGGACTAAGGATTTGACTAATAATGAAGCTGCTGCAACTGTTGCAATCATTTAGAAAGACGATGTCAAAAATTACATGTAGCAATGTTAAATCATGATGATTCAGGCTGCAAGCTAATTTACAAAATTAAGAAGTGCCACTTTTTTTGCTTACCCACTGCCTTTCTGTTTCCTCCACCCCTCCTGAACCTGTGTTGTAACCCAATTGCTAGTTTCTGTTCAGAAGGTGTTGTTTTTTTCCACTGGCAGTCACATGGAAACAGTGGACACAAAAGAGAGTAGCACATGGGGTGCACAAGCACATTTACACTGTCAGATTGTCTGATTTCACACTTAAAAAAAACCCCAAACAAACAAAAAAAAAAACTCTGAAAGGAAGTTATTGGTGCGTGAGAAACACAGAGTACAATTTTAGCTTGTGAATTCTGATGGATTCAGAGCAAATCAGATCAGGCCACGCTTTGGTGGGATGGAGAACTGGGATGGCAGGGCTCTCCCCTCCTGGTATGTGCCATCCCGCATCCCAGCGTAATGAAATATCACCATGATGACAGAAAATAGCTCCTCTCTTTTTGGTGTACATGTACCAGGAAAACGTACTTACCATGTTCTTTAGAAGCACATGACAACTTCAGTTCCAACCATTTTCTCTTCTCCATCCCATATACTCTTAAGTAACTTGCTTATGCTTGTGCTGCAAATCAATGCACATGCTCTGGTGTCTCCCCGCACCTGCTCTCATTACCTTGGTTTAGAATCGAGACCAGAGACTCAATTTCAATTCCCAGTGTGCAGAGAATAATCATCAATAATTGATGTCAGTCAGCTTCATTTTGGGCACTGCCTCGAGCACACAATAGAGACACGGCATGCACCAAGAAAAGGAGGATTTGTATATAAAATGATTTGGTAATCTGAAAAAATCCCTCAGAAAACAAAGGAAGTTTACAGATAATCGTATTAAAGATTACTGTTGTTTTAAAACAGTGCAGAATGTATTCAAGAACATCCGAGAAGAAAGACAGTAGTTTTAAAAGCAAAACCTTTGGGAGAAATATTTCCCCCCCTCAAACAGAAAACAGTAATTCACTTTATTAAAACCTAATCCTCTTCAATTCATGTTAAGGCAGAACATTTTTTTTTTTCTATACAGACTGTTATCAGTCTATTTAGATGCACTTTTATAAAGAAATAAACATTACATATCTCTAAATATATTTTTAATATCTGATTAAATGCTTGGTTATTCCACCTTTTTTTAATTGCTTCCATGTTATTTCAAATTTGAGAAGTAGGTTAATTTTAAGTCAGAAAACTGATTAAGTTTATCATTAAACTTGATAACGATGATCTTCAAGGTCCTTTCCAACTCTAACCATTCTATGATTAAAGAAGGCTAGAACTTAACTTCTGGACTACAGGAAAGTATATTATATCATGATAGCAACAGCATTCTGATGTCTGTCATCAGCTGGAAAATTAAGCTTCCTTCTATCTTCCAAATGTTATTATTTTTGCAGCACTTATTTACTGACATTACAAACTTTTGCTGTAGCTATTTATGTGAAAATCCCTCCAGTAAACCCCATAAGTCGATCATGACATTTTCTACAATTAATGTGGGTATTCGATAACATTTATACAGATCTTCTATTTAAACAACACATTATTGAAGCCTCTCATTGCTCTAAGTGCTGACAGCATCAGAAAAATAAAGTTACTCTACAACTAAGAAGTAAAATCAAAACTATAGAACTGAAAATTTAGTTGGTAAAAACATATTAGATCAGATTTCTATAGCACCTTTACCTACTATATTTCACCTTCATTCTTCCATAAAAAGTAGTTAATGTTAGAAATCTTTCAAATTCAGCTCAATGTTAAGATCTGAAGTAAAAAGAGGAAAAAAAAACTTGGAAAAAAAAAAAAAAGATT
>VZRU01000030.1:0-11606 GCA_013398155.1 Pedionomus torquatus | reverse complement strand
GAAAAAAGACTGGCCCCTTACTCTTGACACCCATCCTTTAATATTCATGGGTGTTGATTAGATTCTTCCTTGTTCTTCTGCAGACTCAAAAGACCCAAGTCACTCAGCTGTGCCTCATAAGAGAGATGTCCCAGGCCCCTAATCGTCTTTGTGGTCCCAGGGCTGGCTTGCCCTGGAAAACCACCCCCAGGGAAGCAGGTTTGCCCAGCTTGGGCGGCCCATCTCCTGGGAGTTAGAATGGTCTTCATTTATTTCTCCTGTTTGCTAGTAACGTGTTTTAACTCCTGCTGGCAGCCAAGACCATGCAGCCACTTGCTCATTCCCCCCCTGGAATGAGGGAGAGAATCGAAAGAGTAAAAGTGCGGAAAATCTGTTGGGTTGAGATAAAGACAGTTTAGTAGGTAAAGCAGGAGTTGTGCATGCAAGCAAGGTAACAGAAGGGATTTATTGCTTCCCATTGGCATGCAGATGCTCAGCCATCTCCAGGAAAGCAGGGTTCCATCACGCTTAACTGTTACTTGGGAAGACAAATGCCATCACTCTGAACATGGCCCTCTTCCTTCTTCCTCAGCTTTCTATGCTGAGCATGATGTCATATGGCATGGAATATCAGGTGGAGAATGTTATGGTTTCAGCTGCGATGGAGTTCCTTTTGATGCTAGCAGCTGTTACAGTGCTATGGCTTGGCTTTGGCATGAGAAATACTGTTGATAGTACACTAGTTTTTCTGATTGTGGCTAAGTAATTGAGACCTTTTGAGTTGTAACCAGTGAGTAGGCTGGAACTGCACAAAAAGTTGGGAGAAGACACAGCTGGGATAGCTGACCACAGGGATATTCCATGCTATATGATATCATGTTCAGTATATAAAGCTGGGGGAAGAACACATTATATTTAAGCTAAAAGTACTGTTGAAAATCCAGTGGTTAGGTCATTGGTGGAGAGTAATTATCTGAGGAGAGTTTGTGCACTCCAGATAAATTTTTGTCAGGTCAAGAAACATTTTCCCCACATCATGGCATGTTTCAGAGAATATTGCATGTAACATGGCACCCAAATGCAACAATTAACACCATACACTGACCATCCTGAACTTCATCCACCTCCAATGTGTTTGAAAACAGAGGTGAGAAGTTCAGATAGGCTTTTAAAGCTACATATGAATGAAAAGAAAATGTGGAGGAAGTTTGGAATAGCAACTTAGGTGATAGAGGTTGAAGAAGAAAAAAAATCTCAGTTCATGACTGCGAGCCAGAAGAAGGTGATGTCAAATGTGAGTATAAGCCATTATGAATGGAATGTTTGCTTTCACTTTGACATTCTAGTTTTCACGTGGTTAGAAGACAATAGGGTGATGATGAAAAGCTTTGCATAATTGTCTTACAACTTTCCCTTGATAGAAGTCCATCACAGAGTATGGGCTAGCTGGAAAAACTATAAAGTTATTAATCTGTGTTTGAATGCACTATTTGATCTGTAGTGCTCTTTGAGCTAGATAATTACTGGTATTTACACTAAAAATCACTTCAACTTTGCTTGAATTCAAGTTACACCTAGAGACACGGTAAGTATTTACTATCAAACATCAACATAGCACAGGTCTATAAATATAGAAGGAAAATAATGACTTACCTAATAAAAACTGTAAGGATTTTTAAGCAGGATGATTGCTTCTAGTGGAGTTGAATTTTGCTAGGATTAATGCCTAAGTCTGTTCAATGTGATACATAATTTTTATGGACTGGGTTTCAGGCTTAGTTTCCTTCATCTGAAAAAAAAAAAATCACCATTTGCAATATTTGGACTAATTAGCATGGAAAAAAAAATATTTCAACTGTGAATCCACAGAAGTGTTAGGGATTCATATGGTTCACAAAAAAAATGGGCCTTTATTTTCAAGAACAAAAATAATTTTACTGATTGCACCTCTTCTGCAAGCTCTGGAAACTCCCTCATTTCATCCACAGAATGAGTATGGAAAGCAATACAAACTGCCAAGATAAGATTAAATACTAGATTTATTTTCTTCCTTGAGCTCAAGCTGGAAAGAGATAAAACAGCAATCTCTTCATATTACTGAAATGTAATCGGTAAGAAAATTAAGAAGTTAGATATAGTACAGGAGATGTCATCAATCATTCACAAATGTTACTTAAGGTAAAAAGGGAGATGCCATTATTAAGTCACATGTTGAGTAATAATAATTTGATACTCGTGGCTCAGGTATTCTTCTTGGATGTTTTCTTTCATTTAGAAAAAAAGTGATAAGGGTAATTGAGTGAAAGGCAGAAATTGTTATGTAGCTTAAAAAGCCATTTGTAAAACCTGTCATACTTTTAGCTCACCTTCTAACAATAATAATGTAGTGAAAAGCGCTTTGGTTGGGAAAAAGTCTAATTTGCCATTGGAAACAGAGAAGAAGTTTATTAACATAGGCTGTAGCGTGACGTGGCAAAAGGTGCCAAAAAATTACACCATAACTTTTATGACATAGGAATTGGAGTTAAGTTTATGACATAGGAAGTACAGGTTAAGAAAATCTGTTTTCAATATTTGAGCGAGGAAAGGAGCAAGTTGTATCCATTAGAGGATCTGATCAGAAGATTCACATTCATTTATGAACACTGAAAAACACTGAAAGAACCAACACTTTGTTTATGACATATTTCATCCCCTTTTAATTGTTTTCTTATTTTTGATTACAGTCTGGTCTTAACTATTCTAACTACTATATTTATGTTAAGTAGCTGGATGCTTCACATCCTAACTACCTACTGCAATCGTAATAATCTTGTTTATTTAGAAATGTCTCTGCTGCCTAGCCTGGGCTAGGCCAGCTATTGATTCTATTGAGATAATAATCAAAAGTTATAGTCTTCATTCATCAAATTCCCTGAAATAGATTTGATAATACTTTAACCCAATTAGGAGCTGCTGAAAATGGATTTGGAATGCTAGTGATGCCAAACCTTAAAGAATAGTATTTATGACATAATAAAATACTGTTTTTAACTTTTCAAATTGAGTTTAGCTATAATCTTTGAAAAGGAGATCCTACTTGCCTTTGATTTCTGTCTTGTCCCTCCAGGAGCGTTGCTGTTTCGCTGGCCAGGGCTTTTGCTTTGTGTGCAGGGAACACTGTGGCACTGTAAGCAAGAGACTAGGCTTCTTGCATCAGCACCATGCTTGCTCACCATGGCTTCCCATTCAGCTTACATGAACTTGACCTCTAAGGATCTGATGTTTACCGATGCACAGAACATCTTTTTAAAACATGATACCCTTTTATTGCTTAACTACACCATGGTATTTAGGGTCTACGATGTTAGAATGGAACAACAAAGCTTCTGTGGCTGTTCCTGATGTCAGTCTCTGTGTCTTTGGGCAGGAAATGTTCAGATTCAGTGACAGAGTGGAACTGGCAATGCACAGTAAAATCCCTTTTCCCTTCCAGCTATCTAAGGTTTTTGCTTCAGATTCTAACTGGGATCATTTTACATTTTTAGTCTCACTTCACTGAAGTCATTGAGTTAATGTCAGCTCATTAATTTCTGACTGAGTCTCCAAGGTAACCAGGTTCATGTGCTAACAGTTCTTGATATTTTTTTCTCACCCAAGATCTCTTAGTCCTATACTTCAGAGAAACAAATAATTTTCAAAGTTAGAGTGGGTTACAGTACAAGTGTGACAATTAAACCCATACACATTTCCTATTTTTCCTCATCTGAACCATGTTTGTTGACCTAGGAAAAATAAAATCTAGAATCACAGAATGATTTATCTATCTCTTTTATTCTCACTGCCTTTGCTGGAAAAATTGAATAGATCTTCAGGCACATAGATCCTTCTGCAGGTCTGATAAAGTAGCAGTGAACTTCCTAAGAGAGAGCTGCTTTTTGTTTAAACTAATTGCACTAATTCCTTGGACAATTTAAAAGAAAAAAGTGTAGCAGCATGTTCAGAAGAGAGCTGTATTTGCAAGGGGACAGAATGACAGATCTTAAGCCCCCAGGAAACAGGGATAAATAGAACAAAGAAGTGGGATGAGATTTGATTGCACATGAAGATCAAAGTCTTTACCAAGCTATTGCCCTCTTGTTAGCATTAAACCAAAATTGTCCTCATGTTCCTAGACCATGCCAATTTCACCATGCAGCTGCTAATATTTCATTACCAAGATCCTTTCATAAAGTTATCTGCAGTTATGCCATATCTGAAAGTCAAGGCTATGAGTCAAGACTAAATTTATTCATTGCTAGTTCGTATCCATTTCTTTTTGGCTAACACTGTGCCTTAACTTAATGAGCTCTTCTCAGTCCACAGTATTTAATCTGTGATGTATTTATAGAGATCCATAGTCAGTCTTCACCAGATAACGCAAGCCAGTTAGTCTCCTCTTGTTAGACAGTCATCAGTGCCCTGATTGTTTTAATTCCCCTTTGCTTCTGTTCCACTCAAAATTCAACATCCTTAAGCAATGATGACCAGAAATGCGTACAGTATTCCAGAAGAAGGCTCACAAATCCTTTCTACAAGAAATACTTATTTATTTTGGATACATTCTCACCTGCTATGTTCTAGCATCCTGTTAGGCCTTTTGAAAGCTACATCACACCAATAACCGCAGTGAATAGTATGTGTAAGTCTTTTTCCTGTCATGATGGTTCCCACAGATGAGATTCTGCTAATATACAGAAATATTGACCAGCCACCAGGTTTCATTTTGCACTGCTGAATTTCATCTAGTCACATAAATGATTCTGTCTCTAGTCTTCAAAAGCTTCCCATATGATGTTTCAAAAGTCTTTATTTTAAAAATGCTGCTCAGCTCTGCGTTACTAGTGAAAGTCAGTAGCACACGAAGTGCCAGTGTAATTAATAGAAATAATAAAATCAGTCCCAAGATGGATCTTTGAGGAATTCCACTAGCAAGTTTCTTTCAGTGTAACCATTCCTTTAAATTATTTTCATTTGTCTTTCCTCTAGCCAGGCCTATTGCCACCTTTTCTTTCTTGTTCTAATCCCTGTCTTTGTTGGTTCTGTAATGCCCCATACTATGCAGTATCGGAAACTTTATTTAGATACAGGGAGATCAGATATCCTAAATTTCCCATAGTAACCTTATATCAAATTCAGATAGACATGCAAAAAACCCTCTGCTCAGTTGAAGGGCCCAGGTCTGATATAGTAACATGTATCAACCATATTTGGGTTTCTTACTCTGAATTACAAGTTGATTAATGCTTAATTTTCCTAAAGTTGTGCTTGCCTGTAAATCACAACTTGAAGAGTGTTTGTGTTTTCATGTATGGACAATGTAACTCTTACAACTAGTGCTTTTTTATAACAGTTGTAGTGTTTCAATTGCAATTGAGTCAGTACTGAAATTCTCAAATTGCTAAAATACTATTTTAAAAATTCTGTAGATACTCACTCAAAGTATTGGGAACACTACTTTATATTTCAGGTTAACTAAATTAAGATTCCATTCCAATTGGAGTTACGGGTGTAAATCCACTAACTGGAGTGTAGCTGTTCGTGACTTCTTCCAATGAAAATTACTTCAGATTTGGGCTCATTGTTATAAATTCCCACTTCAAATTATCTCCTGCTATATTAGAACTTTGAAAATGTCAAATCAGAAAAATGTTTACATATTATACACTTAGGTATGGAAAACTAGGGTAGGAGAGGTTTAATTATTTACACAGAGTAGGACATCAGTCAAGATGAATTGATGTCACCCCTACTCTCTGATGACTCTAACTGCGTGATGTTTTCTCGTTAGACAGTGGAGTTAAATAGCTGTGATCTGACCTTGCCGTAACAGTTAGCTCTGTGCTACACAGATGGAAACAGAGCAGGTTTTTAATTTTGATGAGGTAAGTCTCCCTGTGTTTCATCAGGGCTAGGACACAACTTGCTGAGCTGGTTATGTAGCAGGTAACCACAGCCCTTTCCCACAGGAAGGACTCGGCAGTGGAACAACAAAGCTGGTTAGTGTAATTACCTGCTATTCCATGACTCTCAAAACATGAATGATGAAATGTGGTTTTCTGTGACACACACCTCTTTGTGTGAAGCCCTGATTCTTCCTTTTGCTGCTTACTCGTGGTAGAAAGGCAGGGAAAGGTGCATTGTTGCAAAGTTGTGGAGGAGAGAGGGGATGACTTTTCCCATTGAACCAGTCTGTTTCCAAAGTCTCTCCATTGCGAGGCCACACATGGAAGTGCTGGCTACTTGCTACCTCACCGGAGTACTTTTCACTTTAAGAGTAGGCAGTATTGTACCTTCTTTTCTACCACAGTTATTTTATGCTTACAGGTTCTATCAAGATTAATCTATTAATAATATTTCCTGTAATTGTGAGTGGCCATTTCCTGCTTCTGGTATTTCTGTGTTGCCCACTTCCCCTACCTCCTTCACAGTCTGTCCTTGTCCTGTTCTGCTCTTGGTATTGGCCAAAATACCTACTTTCCTCAACTGTAAATTTGCCCTTAACCGATGTGAAAGGTGACTAATTTCCCATTACTGATAACGGAATACAGACATTGCAAACACTTTTGTAAGGTTTATTAATATAGAGAAGATAACCCTTTCTAAATGTCATACAAATTATAAAGCTTGTTTATATCACATTATTACCAATAGATGTTGTGGGTTTTTTTTCTTTTTTTTTTCTTTTTTTTTTTTTTTTTTTTTTTTCCAGAGGAAACAGCATTGTAGATCCCTTTTTGCTTGGTAGCATCTTAAGGCTCTATGCACAATGACCACCACAAATGCCATCTACACTTCTGAGTAGAAACGAGAGACTTGACCTGCGTCGTCATTCACATTTAGAGACTCACTTATCAAGTGGGATACCACCCAAGACCTTGAGATATGAGCAAATGTCTATATTTATCACCAACAGCCCTTTTTCCACAAACTCTTGCCACATGATGTCATAGTACGGGTTACATCTCTAATGACTAGTGCACACATAGAGTGGATAAGATTTTAACATGACGGTATAGCAGAAGCTGAACAACAAATTGTGAGGCAAAGCTCTCTGAGACACAGCCCTCATTTTATGCAGAGTGTTCACACCTCAGAATTAAGTGTGGATACACTTTCCTTTTAATATCAATAGTACATTTAGGGATGAATGAAGTAGGTTGTCTAGTTAATACCAGTAACAATGTTTAAGCCATCACAAAGCAGCATCAGGAGAATAAAAAAGAGATTGGGAATGGGAAAGAGCAGAATTGGTTCTTTGGGCAATGCTGTTGCCTTGTGACACCTTTACAGGTTCATTAACTATACCCCAAATAAGCTACTTGTAACTTGGTAATTTTATGAAACGAATGATATGATATGATATGATATGATATGATATGATATGATCACCTGCAGACAACAGAAGATAAACTGATTATTCAGGAAGTTCCTTCCAGTTCCAGCTTATATATATTTCTTCCTTTTTAAAGATATTTATCAAAGATAGATATTTGATATGTATTTCTATTTTCTAATATTTTTTTAATTTGGCCTCAATATACCTCTTCAAACTATTAATAAAAATTAAACATTAAATTTTCTAGTTACGTACAAAGAGCCATTAATTCTTGAAGTGCTGCAGCCAGAAATATCTTTGGCTTCAGGAATGTTGTGTTAGCATAAATAAAAAAGCAATGGAAACGCTTATTCAGTGTCATTCAATATATCATTTAAGCTAACTTCTCTCTTCTTCACTAACAAATGTTCCTGGTGATGTAATTAATTTGTTCCTTCTCTGTCAATCATGTATCTACTACACATTAAAGTTAAATGTAGTTCCACTCTCAAGCATCCAGTTTTACGTCAGTGAATACCACTGTAGTTCCACAGCTGTTTTTGTGATCGTGGTTTGCCTCCTAAACACTCTCAACAATTCCTGGAATGTGCAGCGTAACCAGTGATAACAGTCAGCCAGGAGAAATTTTAACCACAGGAGACATTTATGCTTTATTACTACAGAGATTGCTCTGAGATCCATTCTGTATTAGCAAAGGACTGTACATTACCCTGTAATGAGTGAGCCAGAAGCCCAGGAACGTTAATCTACAGAAGAAGGTTAAAGGCACCTCCACAATGTGTTCTCCTCGCTTTCCGAACCCATCTAGTTTTTGTGAGGCCACAACACACAGGCAGAAGTGACAAAAGTGAGAAATAAAGGAATATTCTTGAAGCAAGCAATCTGCATGTTGTGTTGTATCCAGACCACATTAAAGCAGTTTAGTTTTTCCCTGGAATCAACAGCAGCTCTATATGCAGCTCAGAGAAAGGGCAGAACCCCACCTTCTGATAGCAAAAGGTACCAAAGGCACACTCACATGCCCCTGGCTTTTATAGATACCCTTGCATTGAAGACAGTCAAATCCTTCCTTGAAATTTCTTTTTCACAAGAATTGTATTCATAGCACTTGAACATTCCCCTCTGGAGCAGACCACAGTTTAAGACATTACTGTTAAAACCAGATGTCAAACATCTGATAGAACAATCTTGTAGGTAAGTGGTGATTTTTGGTAACTGCTGGTATGAAAGCTGAACTCCGCCCGTGAGATGCTTGTGCTGCAGCCGCTCAATGGGATTTTTGTCATTGATCATCCAGAGGTACTGGATTCCACCCAAGGCTAAGTACGTGTGACTAACTCTGGGTGCTCAGTTATGGAAAATGTTGGGTTATGTTACGGTGTCAGCATTTAACAACACCACAGGTAAAACACACCAAGGTGAGCTTTACACGGAAGGTAATAAATATGTTAAACATAGCTTACTATTAACACTAGGACAGTGGTATAACTGTTTGTTGTGTTTCTCGGTTACCTGGTAACAGATTTTGCTTGTATTTTAACCTTATTAGCAAGCTTACTACGTGCATTTTAACTGAAAATATAGGAAAGACATTGTATCTGTTTACAAACAAAAAGAGAATAAAAGAACAATCTGCTACCATTACCAAAACCTGCTGGCACACGTAGTATGTTTTTCAGGATACTCCTTTTTCTGCAGAAATAAACAAGCTTTGTGTTTGTGGTGGTTTTTTTTTTTTTTTTTTTTTTTTTTTTTTTTTTTTTTTTTTTTTTCCAGAATATGCTACAGTAGAGCATCAGAATACTAACACAATGGTAATTTGGGCATGCATAATAAATCTGTTTCTTTCCTTAGATGAAGCATCACAAGTGTCATACTTCATTGTAACTAATGATCAGAATAAACCAGCTGCCCACCCATCAGTGTGCCACGGCTCCGAATAACCTATGGTTTTGGAGAGGCAGAACAGTCATTAGTGGGAGTTTCCTTAATATCCTAGAAGAAAGAAAATTGCAGTACTGAGTATTCAAAATGCAGCACTTATGACAGAAGTGCTCTTACTCCGCTGGATCCATTTACTATTATCTACCAGAAAGAGCTGCCTCTCTCTCTCCTTCTCTCCATTACGAGACTGCTTAAGACTTTAAACCCACCATCTTGTAGTCAGCTCTGGCATTTACTAGCAGACAGAGAAAATCACTGATCAAAACCATGGAGATACTTTTTATTTAAACTAAAAAAAGCCAGCAGAAGGGTTGGTGAGCATGAAGTAATGTACATCTTTATTACAATAACAATGAACAAACCCACAATGAAGAGCTACTGCCACACTAGGAGGTGGCAGCTCCAGTGACTTTACATTAAATCACCTATGAATATACCAGAACACATTTAAGCTTGGGAAATACACCTTATCAAGTGTTGACAAAGTAGTAAAATTAAACAGGAATCTTTCCTTTGCTCCAAGCCTTCATTTCAAGGAGGGATGATTTCAATTTACCGCTATTTGATCAATATACATTCCTCGCTAAGCAATGATTTGTCCAGAAATAAAGACTTGCTGACTGATCTCACTAGCTATATTTAAAACAAAGTTCTGAACATTCTGAAATACAAGAGTCACTCTGTAATTTCAGAGCAGTTGTAATATCTTATCCGCCTGTAACAGGCTGCCAGAAATGCTCCTGGGTAATGGCCATCTCCATTTGTTCTAAATATATCAACTTTCCAGCTGTAGCAGGTAAGTCAGGACATTTGGACTTCGATTCTTATCTGATAGATCTCTTACATTTCAACTTCAGAGGCAGTAACTTTGGATGCATATACTGACTGTAAATTTCTATTAAGAGGTTCCCAACAATGCTGTTAGCTGCTGTGTTTTGTACAGAATAAAAAAGTAAGGTGGATGCGAAAACTTGTTCCCAAATACCCACAGATCTGGGCATGAAGGATTTCAGCATTTTTCCTTCAAAATGCAAGTTAGCTGAGGGAGTCAGAGCATGTTTTCTGTGTAAAGAGACTGAAATCGTGTATTGTGTTGCTGGTAGTCCTCAAATCAACTGGACTGAAGATAGGAAATAGGTCCCTGGACATAGATCCAAAAGACAACCAAGGCTTCAAAGAAACAGTTATTTTCGACATTAGTCTGTTGCAAGTGATCCTCTTAGTTACATCTTTTTAATTAATGTAAATGGAACAGAAAAATAACATATCAGAATATGCAAACCAAGGGGTTTGTTTGTTCGGTTGTTTCTTTAGAGTTCTGCAACCTATGTGGATTACTAGACCTTTTCCAAATAACATTTAAGACTGGGATGGAATCCAGAAAATCTTTTAAATATCGCTTTGAAATTACATACATCAGTATCTTCTTGGCTTTTTTTCTTCTCTATTTTGGCAAGAATAAATGTCTGTGTTAACATTTGATCATCCTGTAAACTTGGATTTTGGTCAGCATGCCTGTTGGAACATTATCAAATCCAGTCTGTACAGATAACGTCATCGTTCATGACAAAGGGTTAGAGATGACTGTATTTATACCACAGCTAAGACTAAAAGTCACAGCTTAATTTTAAGGCAACTACAAGCACTAATAAACCGATTATCAATGATCTCTACGAGACCTATATTTTAAGTCTGGTCTCTCCTGTTATTATGTGATCATATTTTTTATGTACGCACGCACTGCGTTTTCCGAAGTAGGATTACAGGCGGGCAAATAGCAGCTTGGGCCAGTGACTGTCAGAAAACTAATGAAGGAATTCCTGCCCCTGCTGCAAATGATGAATCATGACACTGACTGTATGTAGGCAGAAACGTCATTCCTTTTTAACAATAATATGGATACAACACAGCATCGGTCAGCTGTAGGTAGAACATCTCCTATAATTTATTCTTGATGGTCAAGTCTAAAAATTTAACTGCTTGGCTGACAAATTGTCTCATGAGAAACTTCTTTGGTGATCTTCTACGGCATTTGCCAGGCTGGCCACTGAGAATACCCAATGCCTATTCCCCGCTTTGAAGTTTCCTCAAACTTTTTCCATTATCAAATGATTTAATGGTTGGTACCCTGCCCAGCGCAGAACTTACGTGCTGACAGCCCCGCATGGGAGAGCAAGTATTTCTCCCTGAAACCCTTCTCAGACTGGAGCACTGGTCTCCATCTGCCTTCCCTCCAGCACCAGCCAGCACGACAGCGGGACCAGCACGACCGCGGTCCTGCGCAGCACAGGCCAGGCCAGGCGAGAGGCCATGTCCTCCACACACG
>VZRU01000028.1:139238-159253 GCA_013398155.1 Pedionomus torquatus | reverse complement strand
CAGTCGGCTGATCCCCCCAGCCTCCAGGAGCCATGGGGACGTCCCGCGGTGGCCTCCAGCTGCAGCTGCGAGAGCCTGAGCTGAAGAACAGGGTGGTTCCTCTGAGGATTGCTCCTCTTCTGCTCCATCCCCCCCGGGCCGCACGCAGCCTGGCACGGCACGGCCCCTGCTGCTCCCTGCGCACTCTGCTGCCTACATGGAGTTACTCAGAGCAAGCAGAAGGCTCTGCTTGGGTTTCACGGGAAACCATACCTGATTGCAAAACCCCAGCTGCTCTAAGCCGGTCTCTGACGGCTCTCAAACCAATGGCGCGGGGCCTTGAAGTCGGCAGTAACAGATTCCTCCTCTTTTTCAATGTTGCTGGGGTGCTGTGCGGGCAGACAGCGAGGGCACTCCACAGAGGACACCACTTAGGAAAGACAGTGTTCCCATCGGAAGTCAGGTACTGATTTACTGCTGGGTATTTATAAAGACACATACATAAACTTTTACTTTATTTAGCTAGAGGATGGGTAAAGTGTTGTTTACTTAATTAGAAGATGGTTTTCTCTAGGTTGAAGTTGTTTTCATTTTCTTGTGCCTTTCTGCAGTAGGCCATCATGAAACTCAAGTGAAATAAACCTTCTGGTTTATTTCCAGTTTATTTTTAATTTTTTTTTATTATCTTAATTTTTTTATTATCTTTTTTTTATTATTTTATTTTATTTTTTATCTGGTTTATTTCTGGTTTATTTTATTGTAAACCTTCTGGTTTATTTTTGGTAAGTTTCTGTAGCAGCAAGGAGTATTAGCCTACAGCCTTCCCAGAAAGACAAGGTCTGGATTTCGTTAGTGTGTACATTGTAGTCAGTTCAGCCAATGGATTATTGGGCAATGAAGACCTGCTCAGGGTCAGTTCTCAGCTCTTGGTCCATCCTTAGCACACTGTTTTTCCACACCTCACTCTTAGGTTTCCTGGAACTAACACAGAGCTTTAAGTAGGACTCTGCCAGTGCTTCTTCCTAAAGCCTCTTCTGTTATGCCCCACCACTGGAAATCTGCTGAAACGTTTGTATTTAATTCATGTGATTAAAAATCAGTTTTCCTCTGCTAAGGATCTTAAGGTGAATTTTCCCCCAGTACAAAAAAATATAAATTTTAATTGAATAACCATTCAAAAAGTGAGTTCCTTAGGTTTATGTGTGTGTTTATGATGTCTTCCTGTGCTAGGGTGATAGATGGGCATGGACGTGGCCCAAAGCTGGAGCTGCCTGGCTTCGGTGCTCATCCTGTAGCCCTCTGCTGCTCTCTGCTGTCCAGCAAACTGCGCTTGGAAAGGGAAATCCAGACAGCCTTGGACACAGAAAAAAAGAGCAAGTTCATCATCCCAGGAATGAGAACAGCCTTCTCCCTGTGAACCCTACGCATGTGTGCCTCGGGGACTGTGGCAGCGTTTAAGGAGCAGAAAGCTCCCTGCTGCGTTGATGAGGATGTGGGCTGGCTGGCTCAGGAGGGAGGAGAGGGTCACCAAAGCAACTGCCACCCCACCAACACAGTCACCTTTCTAGTCTTTGTCCACAGAAAAAAAATGTAAATGGAAGAGCTTTTCAGCCACAGGATATCCCCCAGTCGACAGGCCTGGAGAGCGATTTCCTTCACTCCAGGAACCAGCCGTAGCTCCAGGACATCTCCACAGGCAGCAATGTGCTCTGACAATATCTCCTATGAGCGCAAAAGCCCTGACACGTATTTTATCTTCTGGTCCTGTGCGAACCCTGAGCGTATCCCATGTGAAGCAGTGTATTTGCCATGGGCTGTTGCCTCTTTCAGCAGGACAGGTATCACATTGTCTCCAAACAGGATTTCTCTGTTACCAGCTTCTTGGCAGCAGCAGGCTCTTCACTAGGAGGAATTTGTGCAAACACAGAGCTCAGTTGGGGTTTCCTGATGAAGTTGCTCCCCCCTTCTCCTGAGAAGACAGGAACTGAACCCACCTCATCCCTGTTCCAGGATGCACTTCATAATTGGACAACTGTACAGGAAGGTAAGCAAGACAAGGCATTGTAGTTTCAAGCCCACTCTTTTTCCAGCCTGGTGGAGACATCTAGCTGGTGTCCAGTGTATTGGAATTGGAATATTACAGGCCATTAGATTCTCAGCTGCCCCAGCATTCTGGTGTGCAAAAGGGAGAGGTGTAGACAGGAAGCTGGAGACAGCCTCTACCTGCTACCATTAAGAGAGAGATTTTGTTAAGGGATTTCCAGCAATATTCTTTAATGAGAATGAGCGGTTCATTGGTCAACACTTCTAAAGTAGGAACTTAGATCATTCACAGTAATACTATGTTTAATGTTTCTGCCAGTACTTGACAGCACTCCCTCGCCCTCAGTGTCACTGCAAGGAGTCCTGGCCAGCCCACCGGGACACACGCCTCTAACCAGGTCTCAAAAAGGAGTATTAGAATAATTTGCCTGTGTCTCGAAGGCAGGCAGTGAAAGGTGCAGCGTGTGGAGCAGACGAGAGCTGCCAGGGCTGTGCCGGGTACCCTGTGCCGCTGCTGCCACCCCATGCTGAACTGTCCCCACTGCACAACGCATCTCTGACACTCACCTCTTTGTCTTGTTTTCTGTTGACTGATCTCCCCTTCAGGAGGTCGATCTACCAGAAGCCTTTTCTGCTGTAAGGCAGGTATAAAGCAGGTCAAGTTAATCTTCTGTTGTAGTAGATCTCACAATGCAGCTGTGACAGCTTACCTTCGGGATCTCTCATTAGTAATTGGGTAAATGCATTTATTTTCATATGAATCTTCATGGCAAAAGATTTTTGGTTATTGCTAGAAAAGCACTCTGCTGTGGTCATGGAAAATTGTAAACTGTATTGGATGAAATCTTTAAAAGCTTATTGATTTGTTAAGCTGTGATCCTCTTTCAGGTCGGAACTCGCTTTGATTTTGTTTACTTGCATGTCAACAGAACAATCCTGTATTGATTAGTTCCTTTAAATCAGAGACAGTGACCCACCTGCTCCCTGGCCTAAAGGCAGCAGTATTTTAGGTACTTTACTTTTATTTAGGTGCTCGGACAGCTTCAGCTTTGTGTTCAGTTTGTAGTGCTCTTGTACCCATGTGGCAGCTTGTAACAGTTGTGAGGAACAATTATTGTAGGCATTACACAAAAACTGTTTGTAATCCCAAAGGGTTTGTAAACTTAAATTAGTTTAAAAATTGGTAGTATTGATTGAAGTTTCTTCGGTTTCCCATTGATAGAAAACGGCTTTATAATGGATAGAGTGTAAGACATGGTCCCACCAGAGGGTGGTTGGAGGAGTGACTGGGGAGAATGTGCCAACATCACTCCAGAAGGTGAGATCACTCAACACAAGAGATGTTCTCATTACATGCCTCCTGCTCCTCTTCAGCAGCATGGTACTGCTGTCCTGCTCACCTGTGCCAAACACAGGGCCTAAATGATGCTGAAATCTGAGAACTACCTGGTTTTAGCTGTTGTTTTTCTTTTTTCCTTGCCAGCAGTGGCTTAGTTATTAACCACCCCAGCTGCCTCTGGTTACCAAGCCAGTATGTGTATTTTTGTGCAGTGCATAAGACCAGGTTTGACCTTAGAAATACAGATCGAAGCTTACCTGAAAGACAAGTCAAGAAAGGTTGTCTTGGTTCATCTCTTATCTGGCTGTAGCCCCAAGGTGTTGTTGTTCTGCTCTAGAGGATGAGGTGTGAAAAAAAAACAAACCTGACGCTGCCTCTGTCATAACTACTGCAGTCCCTGGGCTCGGCTGTGTATCTTGTACAGGGTGTTTCACATCTTATCTCCAGCAGTTACCAAGTGAGGCTGAGGAGAAGATTGGGTTCCAGCAGAGAGAAGCAGAGTGCTCCCTGTAGCATCCCGTGGCTGACCTGCTGGTCTGCGCTTCAGAGAGAGATGGAAAAGCCAGAAATCAGAATGTTTAACACAAAAAACCAGACTTCTGTTGGTTTGCTTTTCGGCCTCTAAAATGGAAGAAAATCTGACTGCTTTGAGCCTCAATCAGAGAAGTGGAGCATAGACATAGGTTTTTTTTCAGCTCATATTTACCTACTAACTTTAGTTTTTTAAGATCATTAATGTTTTTGTTCTGAGTGCTAAAGCCCTGTGCAGTGCAGTGCTTTGGACAAGCCTGTGGTGGCTACAGCTCAGTACATGGAAATTGCCAGAAGAATGCCTTTCCCCTAGCACTTGCCAGATGAAAAACAAAACCCAATTCTTTGAGTGATGTAAGCTAACCACGACCTCTTGCTTTACACCACTGACAACACTGCATTCAGTGTTGTTTGTTTTACTTACAAACTCCCATAAAATGTTGCAATTCAGCTCTAAAAATAGAAAATAGTTTTGTTTACCCAACAGTTCAAAAGCCATTTTTTGCACAACCCTCCTCAGAGCCACAGCCATCCCCTGTGCCCTGGGTGAGATGGTTCCTGGGAGCTGGCTGGATTCTGTGTGCTGGGGGGTCTGCTCATTGCCCAGCAGGATGAGCTGTAGTGAGGTGATCTGATTTTAAAAAGTATGTGTGTGACAACCAAGGAAAGTGCTCGGTTTTTGTCAGATCTGAAGATGGAGGTGTCTGGTGTTGGTAGTGCACCTTTGCCTGGGTGTGACGCCAAAGTCAGCAGCTCTCTGTCTGCGGAGGGAGTCCCCAGTCCTGCCACGTCTCTGGCCAACTGACCTTCTTTTCCCACAGACACCTCCCCACCACAGTGGGGTGCCCGCAGGGCAGATGGTTTCAGATAAGCAGCCAGGCCTGGGGCTTAGGAAGAGCCACCCCTGGAAAGGAGTCCCTGCCCGCGAGTAACGGCACTGTTCCACCTCACACAGCGCTGTAGGTGTGGGCAGCAGGAAGGAGCGTTTTGAGTCTAGAACTCGGAGAGCAAAACCCAAAGAGATTCTGTTCTTGCAGCTTCCTATCACTGGAAATTTTGTCATGTTTCTGTCTTTCTAGGTGCTTCTGCAAAGTAAATATAAATTTAGCTCTAATGGTTTTCTCAAAATGCTAATGCATGTCCTTTTGTCAAAGGGTAGTTCAGCCGCAGAGCAGGGGGAGAAGGGATGTGAATACAGCAGTGGCTGGGCACAGAAATAGGAATGAGTGTCCAGGAGTCTGGTTAGAAGGTGCACGTGTTTCTTGGTTTTACATTCAGGTGATGCACAGCCAAGGGCCTTGGACTTGAGTAAACCAGGTTTTTAAATGGAACATTCCAGAAATTTAGCTGATGTTTAATGGTAAAAAACCTCCACACCCTCCTTTCTGAAACTGAGACCATACTTCAGGGTAGGTTTCTGATTTCCAGCCCCGTGCTCCGCTCACTGTGCCATGCCCGTTGGTGGCTCAGTGACATTCACTGGGAGTGGTTCCCAGTCGTCACTGTCGGGAAGATATGCAAAACAAATAAATAGGCCTCGTATCCTCTTTATTTGTTGATATTTTTGCAGCGTGGGGCTGTTATAAATATCTTGTAACCAAATACATTCAGCTTATCTGCATCGGTTATTTAGTTCTGATGCAAAGGGGAATTTTCTGTGTTGCAAGTATGAATATTGAAAACAAGTAATTTTTCAGTTACGAGAAGGAGTGAGAGTCGGCAAGCGAGGGGTCGTAATTTCATCATTTCAGAGTAGGGGGTTACTCAGCAATGACACTCCTGCAAGAGATGAGCTCCAACGCCTGGCCCTGCGCTTACACACGTCAGGATTTCCAAATACCGCGGCTCCATCTCCTTTGCTAGGAGCAAGTACAAAGGCTGCTAGCTATTTTTAAATCTGAATCTCCTTCAAATCTTCCTTGCCCTTTTCAGTCATGTAGCCTCTGCTTCGGGAGGAGTTCTCTTCAGATTCCATCTGTGCTGGATGCAAACCTTTGGCTTAATAATGAAGCTGAAAACGCAAGTCCTTCTGGCAGCATCCAGGTAGAGGGGACCACAGTCGGCGCTGGCGGGGAGCTGTTTTGTACCCACGGGCTTGACTGAGATTTCGGAAAGGGAGGGCTTTTGGTTCTCAGGGAGCTGGTGTGATGACGTGCCTGCGCTCAGCTGCGAGCTGCAGTGACACTGCAATGGCTGAGGGGCGGCTGCTGGAGCTTCGCAATGAGCTCATTCTCCCCGGAGGGAGCGGGATTTACAGTGCATCACCCAGCAACTGCAGCCTTCTGCTGAAATTCATCTTTAGCCTCTCCTCAGTTAGGCTGCTCTGAGTCTTCTCTCTGGGGGTGTGTACATGGTGAGCAGATTTTACTGTATGGTTGATTTTTTTTAATTATTTTTTCTTTTTCTTCTCTGTCCTCTAAATGCTTCCCCGGACTGATTGATGAATCTTTTCTCATCCGATTCCACTATTCAGGGGACAGAGATGGAAAATGTAATCTTATGCAGCAGGGATGGATTATTTTTTTTTTTAGCCTTTTGCAGCGTGAATCGTAAAAATCCTTTTAAATCTGTCTGCTAGGAACAGCCTACAGATTTTAAAATGAAGTGCACTGCAAGGAATGGTGCTCTCCTCAGGTAAAGCAGACAAGCAGTGTGCACCATGATGGAGCATGCCTGGGAGGTTAGTTCCTATACGTGTTTATGCATATATAAGTATGTACATAATGTGTGCTCTCTCTGTATGTTGCACATGAATCATCTGCTACCTAAAGGCTTTGTGGAATCCATTTTCAAATGTCCTGTTTTGCGTTCTGTGTTTGGGATTTCCCCCCCCACCCCCGTTAATACGTAGTTTCTCTTTGGAGTGGTTAATAAACATCGCTGGGATTTGCAGCAGCTCCGCGTTCGGATGCCATCAGAGAGAATGTCTCTGCCTTCCATTGGTTAAGTGGGCTGCTCCTTCCTGCTCCAGTTATTCCTCGGGATCTTCATAGAGTCTCTGCCGTGTAAGATTGAGTTGAAATGTCAGGGCCTGTAATTGTTGATGGATGTCCTCTGCAGCAGTAACTCTTGGTGTTTTAGGGTAATACGAGTTACGATGAATTGCTGCAACAAAATAATCTGGTTTCTGTGCTCACTGAGTAACTCATTTGGACATTCCCTGTTTTCTGAACTCCAGTGCATACACTGTGTATCTTGAGAACTGCTTCCTATTCTGTGCTGTTTAACCTGTTAGATTAAAAAAAGAAAGTTCATCTTTTTCCCAGCTGCTTGCTCCCTCAGTGGTATTAAATGTCATTTATCTCATCAGGATTTCTTTCAGTTAATGTGGCTGTGCCTCTACTGACACTGTTTAAAATGCAGACAGCAATTAGAAAGCAAATGCGTTGGAGACAGATTGACTTTTGTCTGTTATTTCCCACACCGTGATACTTGCAAAGAAATGTGTGTAGTATAAAGTATCGATTTCCTGGCAGGAGAGGTTGGGTGCTGTCAGGCTGGCTCGCCGCTCTCAGCTGCCGTACACCGTTCTTAACCCACCGCCTCTTCAGCACGGATGCTCTGGGGATGTTGAAGTGCACGGTGGGTGCTTACAGCGTCCTCCGAAACAGCACCTCTGGTGTAGGGGCTGCCTTAATACTTTTGCGGTGGACTTGCTGTCAGTTTTGTATTGGCTCCGGTCAGCTTTTCGAGTAGCAACTGCTTGTTCTTTGCCTGGAAATATCAGTCTTGTAGCAGGTTTAGCTCTTGTAGTGGTGTATTGGACAGCAAATGACACTGGTACGAGGGTACAAGAACGCCTGGACTAGAGGAAGTTGCCTTTGTCACTAGGGCCCTGATGGAAAAAATAGCACCCATTTTAAGATGGCTTTTAAGCATGTGCTTAGGGCCCACTGGTTGTGAAAAGCACAGTCTTGAGTATATTTGTGGAACTGTGTGCATATAAATCTTTCCCTTATACGCTCTGAAAGTGGCAGTTGTCAACACCTCCTACTTGCTGAAGTTTCAGTAAGTTTCCAAGTGCACTGTCAATTTGTTTGAAGAATAAAATTTTGCTTCATTTTTTTTTCTCTCCAAAATGCGTCTCTGAGAAATTACCTTTTATTGAGGATGGCTCAAATTCAGAAAAGTGTCAGCAAATGAATGTTAGCAAGCAAAGGCCTTTGAATAATGACCTTTTTTATCACTTGCTTTTTAAACATCTGTCTTCTAAGGTCATTGCCTTCTCCAGTGCAGCTCTTCATATATAATCAACAGCAGAGGTTCATCTTAAATGGAAAAATAAAAACAAAAAAGAACATTCTAAAAATTTTACACAAAGCTGTTCCATCCAGCTACTCTGGTTGTGAGGCTTTAACAGGCCTGAGTCATTTAAAGACAGATAACAGCATTTGTACTGATATATCCTATGGTAAAAGCAGCCAAATATTAGCCAATACTTCAGACTTCCAGATTAAATCATTCCTGTACTCCTGTCTTCACTTGACCACAACTGGCTTGTGGCGTTTATGTGCACACAAAGGAAGAAGGAAGCTTACTTGTCCCCAGAGCATCAAATATTACCGGGGGCAAAATTCTAAGCAATCTTTACCCATTGTCTAACCTACAAAGGCAGTTCCCTGATTTTCCTTTGGCACTTACAGCCAAGTGCTCTGTAGTCAGATAGCCCTAAAACCCCCAAAGATCTCAAGAATTTAAAATAGTTCTGCAGTAATTGTTCTAATGGAGAATGACATCCTTTTAGACTTTTAAAAAACTTCAGTCCTATGCAAATCCACAAATCATTATTTCCAGGAACACGTGATGAGGGGTTTGTTATTCTCTGATGATGCGGAATCAAGATGTAGGTTCAATAATTTTTGTCTGTGTTGCTTCCCATATCCTCCAGCAAGACCCTCCCTTTTGTACTCTAAAAGCGGAGGCAGTATCTGAGGAGGAATTGTTCAGGAAGGCTTGAGAAAATGTCTGGAGGACAAAATTTCTTACCTCCAACAGCCACGCAAGCGGCAGGCTGTGGAGTGTTGTCTTTCTTTAGGCCCTGCTGCTTTTTCGAGTTATTCCCTTTGTGGAGTTGTTCCAGTAGTGCCACGGTGCTTTGACCTTGACAAGGTCATGTGCAAATGGGGACCTTATTTTTCATGGAGCTGAGGTAAAAAGAAGAGTCAGTTTAAGGTGCGGAATGTATTTTCTGTCCTTTTAACTGATGTTTCTGGGCTCTGGTTCTCTCCTGTCCTTGGTTCCCGGCTCAACAGCGGGGAGACCTGGCTGCGGGGCTGGGTTTCAAAGGAGGGCGATGCCTCCTGAGCATGAGGTGTCCCAGTACTAACTGAAACCTGCCTCTGGTCTGGAAAGCTGCTGCCCACATGGTGTTGGATATTGCAGGGGGCTGCGTTTGTTACAGTTTATAGCAGTAATTTACCCCTCTGGAAGCAGGCTGGTATCGATTGCAGAGCAAAGTGTTAGCTGTGCGAGATGCTGTTCAGAATGGCCATCAGCCTCTGGCAATCCTGATTCCTCTGTCAACCCTTTGAAAATCATTGTAGATGTGATTGATTCATCTCAGGCATTTAATACCAAAAAAGGCTTCTCATCTTTTTGCTGACAGGTCTGTTGTATCTTCCATGACCCTTAGTTGCATAATAGATGTGTCCCCTGGCACGTACGGTAGGTAAAGGACAGCACTGATGAACTCCAGGTGGCATACACTATATTTTACAGGGCTGTAAGTCTCAAACAAACTCCAAATTAATGGTGTTTAATTAAAAAATAAATTGCCTACAAAAGGTCTGATTTTGACGCCAACGTGTCAATGTCAGGAATCTTACCAACTGCAGGGACTCCGGAGGTGCCCAGAGGGCAGACCTGGCTAAATATCCAGAGCGTCTGAAGATTTCCTGGTTTGCACTGACTTCCAGTAAGACTCTCATGCTCATAATCCTGTGGCCCTTCTGAAACGTTTTTGCTACATTTTGCATTTTAGCTAATTCTATACCAAAATAATGATTTGAGTCACTTGGTATTGGATTAATTTTCTAGCTGCCTCCACAGCAAATGAATTCTAGCCGTGGTTTATGATAAGAATATGTCTAGTTTGGATGAGGACAGTGCTTTTAAAGCAAATCTCTTGATGATATCCATTTGCACTTTGGTTTGTGTGATGGCATGGTCTCAACATCCATGATACCAATTGCTTTTGGATAAAACCGAATCAGAAGGTGTTTTCCAACCAGTAACTGATGCTTACACCAGAGGATAGCACCATTGTGTTCCATAATGTTGACTTTTTATAGATCCAGGGGTCATTCTTGTATGTGGTATTTTCTTATTCTATCTGACAAAAAGTATCAGCAAAGAAAGTTGATGAGAAACTTGAAGGCAGACTAGAAATCTGACAGAACCATCCAAAGCACAGATTTTTATTTATCTGAAAGGCTGTTTCCAGTTTTGACATAAGTAGGAAAAAAAAATGTTCCCTAAATGTAGTTGATAGGGCCATGTTTGTGTGTTGAAGTGGCCAGTAAGTTACAGCCACAGCCTGTGTCTCCTTGGAGAATGGCAGGTTTGGGTACCACAAGGTGCTGTCTGCGTCGTGCCCTGGTTCAGAGACAGGAGCCAGCAAGTACTGGGTGCTGGTCCATAGCAGTAAATATCCATCGTGATTTATGGGACACTTGTTGACACTTTAATCTTTACATGTTGCTTTAGTTGTTAGCAGAATAAAATGATTAATCACAACTAATTATTCCATTATTGTCTAATTACTTCTTGCATGCTAGGACAGGCCAGATCGTCCTGACAGTATTTCTTGGGAAATGCTGTTTTGTGCAGGATGGGAAGGCAGATCGTACGTATGGTTCAGTTCAACAACAAGCAGCTGGTGTAGACGTGAATGTCCTGAGGAGAAGGAGCAGAACATGGAGCAGGTGGCTGAGAACACGCAGGGCCCGGCAGCGCAGGCACCCGCACTCGCTGCTCAGCAGTTCCTTCCGCTTTCCCCAAGGCCTTTCCCCATCTGGAAAACAGGGGGAAGATGTCCCGAGCGTGCTGAAGCTTGGTGATGGTCAACGTTATGTTGTGAGCCAGGTCTTGCTGCTGTGACTTGTGTGATGAAGTTTCAGGATCTTGAGTTTGCATCCCAGGCAAAGTTAGAGGAAGCTACAGGCAATGGAGATACTTGCATGAAGTTAGTAAAGATTTAAAGTGCCTTAAAGGAAAATTTAACTTGATCTGTAGTAGTAATAAGTAAAAGGAAAACACTGACTTAAGACTCAATATTAGTCCATTTTATCTCAGGTGATTCTCACAGTTAAAAACCTTTTATCTCCAATCAAAGCAGTTTGAGGATTTCTAGTGTTTCAAACAGTCCGTTAAAAACTTCCTTTACTCGTGGATCACTTTTTACTGCATAAGCTATCTATTTTACCAGTTGTCCTTGAAGGAAGCATTATGGATTTTGTTTTTGTAAAGAAATGTGACATTTCCACAAAGCCCCTGGCAATGGCCAGAGCTGGGAGTGCTGCTGGGAGCCGAGGGCGACATCCCTTCGTGCTGCTGGGTGCCAGCAGGTTCAGGGCTAAGGCAGTTCTGGCATGCCAGGGTGAACGATTTATTATTTATGGTGCTTGCAGAAGGATTCATTAAACAGTTTGACACTTTCGCCTTTTACTTGTGTCTTCTTTTTTCTCATTATTGTGTGCAAGGCGTGATCAGGTTCTGTCTGGGTTTGCCCACAGAGGCAGCGAAGGGGCAGGGGGAGACGCACCGTGGTCATTACCCTGTCAGACACGGAGCTGTTCAGCTTCTGTCCTTTTCACTTCCTGGCTTACTTGTTTCCTGCTCTGCAATATAGATGGTAATTTAATTTGGCATTCGTTGTTGAACAGCTCAAATAACCATGGGTCAGACGTTGAGAAAGACGACTTTGCTTTAAAAAGTATAGTAAAGGTGGTTTTTATCTCCCAAGATCCCGGCTAGCAACGTTTAACAGCACAGTTAGAGAAAAAGCAAAACAAGCTTTTGAAACCAAGGGAGATGTTTTGATGTACTTTTCTCTACTTTTCCTGAGCTTTCCTGGACACGTGGCTGGTTCCTGGATTTGCCTGTGCAGAAATTCCAATTCCACATATTACTTATAGCAGTTTATGTGATTTACAGGGACAAAACCATCGCTGCCAAAGCTTTGGGCTTCACTGGTTTGCAAGCTCATAGTGGAAGGGAAATCTCATTATGTTGAACTGCCCTTAGGATACATCCAAGCTTAGCAGGAGTTAAAAACCTAGTTGTTGGCTCACAGGTGCCCCTCATTACTCTGTCAATTAGCCCAGCAGGCTGAGGTTTGCTGACCTGGTTTTAGGCAGAGCCCTGCGGGGATGTTTGAGGGAGCTGTGCCAGCTCTTCCTAAACAGGGGTGGGTTTTTTGGCTGTCTTTGGTTTGGAGGTTTTGGGTTTTTTCTGTCCCTCTTGATAAAATACCTGTGTGTCACTTAAGGCTGGCTTATGGTTTTGGCCTGGTAAGGTTTTATAATTGCAAATTAAACAAAAACATAGTGGCAAGGCAAGCAATCTAGAAAATGGGATATATCTTGGATTTGAAGAGGAGTGGAAAAAGGTGTTTGATGGAGTCCTGGAGTGGTCCCGTGTGAAGTCAGCAGTGGGTGAGGGTGATGGAACTGAGACGGGCAGAGCAGCCAGCACAGAGGATGGGGAGAGTGACTCAGTGTGTTAGACTCGTGGGCAAGAGCAGCAGCAGAGAAATATAACCACTCTTTCCCCACAACATTTGGTGGGTTTGGGTTTTTTTTCCCAATTATTGTTTTTTTAATTCAAAAGGGAAAATGTGAAATAGGGAAGTCTGTGAAATGAGTTTCTTCTGATGTGCTTGGTAACCAGCAGGATGGCAGTAGAAGGCCAGAATCAATTTGGCATTGACAGAGATGGCACATCCAAACCCACAGGGGAGCAGGAAGATGACTAGAACTCCCAGAACCCCTGCGGGCAGCTGGAGTCAGCCACTGGGCAGTGTGGGGCATAGTAAAGGGCTTGTAAAACCTTGAGGAAAAAGTGCTGAGCATAAAGTTTCTTTTCCTCTCCTTTTCTTGCAAAGTACCTACTGTTATGAGAAATACAGTGGGAAAACTTTTTTCCTTCCAAAAATTAAGCTGAAGCTGGGGCATCCCCCTTGTCCTTCCATTAATGGTCTGTGCTATGACCGCTGCTTTACTGTGTGAAAGCCCTGGGAGCGCCTGGGGGTGGCAGAATGGGCTGATGCTGTCCCTGGGGCACTGGTCAGTGCCGGCGTGAGTAGTTTGTGCCAGGCTGATCTCTTTGGGTAGAGCCCGTGCCATTGACAGCCTGGGAGAGCTAGGACTCCATGATCTCAATGGAAGGTCTGGATTTTGCTAGGGAGAAGAAAACTGTAGGTGTTAACCATTTGTTTTCCCCCTGTTTTTCCTCCATTATCGCCGGCTGCACCTGGCACTGGCAAAAGGGAGGTATGGCGAGGGAGTGAAGGAGGCCCTGGGGATGGAGGCTGGCTTGTGTTTGCTCTCCAGCAGCTTCTCATGAAGAACATCTGACGTGGAGAGCAAACGGTCTTAGTGGCCCATGATGTAGCAGTTATGTGAGTGGGGGAAAGTTGCTGATTAACTCAGAGTTGTGAATAAACACGTGAAGCTAAAGAAAAATAGGTGCTATTAAAATTTCTCTTCTGCTAAAAATATGACTGTCATGTAAAAATAAGTCTCTCAACAACCGTGTTTGGCTCTGAAGAATGTCATACAGGCATGAATATTTTTCTTCTGCTTGTATTTCTCTGTCAATCAGCAAACAGTGGTATCAAGCAGCGTTAGTCGGCTGGAGAGGAGATGCACCTCCTGGGAAGGAATGTCTACACAGGAGCTGATGTACATGTGAATCTCCAAATCGGGAGTGAAAGACAGGGAGCAAAAGATGCGAGGATTTGTTCAAACAACAGATGTATCTTTGGGACAGAGTTTGAAGGTTCTGCTGTATCCCAGCAGGAAATGAAACCAGGTGATTCAGTCACATGAGTGACAAACTGTCCTGGAGTTGTGAAATGCGCTGCTCCTGCCTCCAGCCAGCCCTTGGGCTTAATGCATCCTCTTTGCATTTGCCCTAGCATCCATTATCACTTTATCACTTCTTTAAATACCGCCGTGTCTAGGAGTGTGTGCACTAGCTCTGGGTGTGGTGTAAGAGCACTGGAAGTGTCCTCTTGTCTGTTTGTCATCACTTTAACCCCGCATTGCAGTCTCAGCTCTGGCACATCGTGTCACATACAGACCCATCAGTTCAGAGATGGGTTTTCATGAACCTTAGCTTTGGTTCAGTAGCTCGGGGTTGGGAGTGTGAGCATCATTTCATACACGCTTATCTCCCATTAACGTCACTCATTATTTAAAGTAACACAAGCACAAGCTTGGGTCCCTCAAGTTTCCTTGGAGTTTTGGATTCCAAGTACTAGCTTGACTCACTTTGAGTCAAAATGTTGAGACTTTCATGTCACTTACAGCCAAAATCGGTTTGATCAGATTGAAATTGAGGCCATCAGTCATGCAGGTGGGATCAGTAACAGTTATTTGTTACAAAAATATGTTTATTCATTACTGTTGTCTTTTCATACGGAATTTCGAAGCAGTTTCTCAGTTGGGATTGTGCCCTGCCAGCTGCCCCTCTGCAAAGCCCGTACTGAACATCAGAAATGTGAAGGAAGTGAGAGCCCAAATGGCCCCGACTTTCCCCTGGAGATTACACTGTTGCTTCCTTTCTGCTGCAGCTCATAACAATCTTAGGTCATTTTTTTTTCCAAAAGCGCCTTTATGCAGTAAATCACAAGCACTTTATGTTAGACTGCTATTTGGAAACGTGTGACTGTCTTAATTGCTGTCTCATTCAGGACTGGAAGGGAGCTCACAGAGCCAGAGCTGGGTGTACAGTAGCACATTTGGCAGCTGGCAGCGCCTCTTCTTAAGGTTTGGATTCTGAAATATCTGTAATACTCTCTCTGGGATATAGGTTTTGGGGCTTTTTTAAGCATTGTACCACATCTACTTTGAAGATGAAGCATGAAGAGTTATTTTTAGCATTTGCAGCTAAGTCATCAGAGATGATAAAGGACAAAGAAGAATAAATTTTACAGTTCCCTTCTCTTTGGCAGTAGCAGGAAAAAAACCCATATTGCTTCCTGACCAAGTAAGGCACCTTCCTCGCCAAACCCCTCTTGAATTGCCTTGTGGCACTGACCGGGCTCAAGCTGGACCCGTCCTGAGTCCTGCCTTGGGTTTAGGCATCTGTTTGGGTTTCAGGAGAAGTGAAGTGCAGAGTGCACATAGGCTGTTCCATACTTTCTGGATTTGCTGCCGACCTTGAGCTGCTGGATGGGGCGTGCTGCCAGGCGGAGGAGATGGCATCATTCCTACAGTGTGTGCCGTGCCCTGCTGCCCAGTGCCAGAGCTGGCAGACCTGCAGGGAGCGGGGTGGGGGTTTCTCCATATTCATTTGAGATTTTGGCCCTTTGAAGAGGGATAGCCTGTACTAACACGTGGTGGTGAAATGCCTGCTGTAGTCCATGCACCAGCCCAACTGAAACTCCTCAGAAACCTTTTTTCCTTATTGGGAAGCTTCTTTCTCCCTTTAAGCCCCTTCCAGATAGAAGAAAACCTGATCACTTGACACAAATGTTTTCTTGGGAGAAAATGTTTTAAAATAGGACTTTCAAACTCTTGGCTTTAATTAAATTTAAGATTCTAAAAAATCAAATGTCATTTGGAAACATTTTGGTTTGATTTTTGACATCATCATTGCAATCTTTTTTTATCTTAATATTTTGACTAAAATGAGAGAGAAATAAATCTGTCACAAAAATTCTTCAGTCAGCAGAAGTTCAGCACAGCAGCAGCGTGCTTCAGATACTGCTTCTGCCGAGGGTCCCTTGAGATCCTACTGTAAATATAATTTACTGATCTGCAGCACAGTTACGGCTCCTCTGTTTTAAAAAAGCAAAGAAAAAAAGAGAGAGAGAGAAAATAGGTGAAGCAGAAGCCCAGGTGAGGGATGCAGCCGCAGCCTGCTCCGAGACAGGCAGAAGAGGCTGTGAGATAAAGCAAAGCACATCAAGGGCACGGCTGCGCGGGCTCCATGGCAACGGCAGCGGTGCCCATCAGCAGGGATTCGAGTCTTCTGCTGGGTTCGGGGTTTTTTAAAGCTGCTGCGTGGGTAAGTTGTTCCCGAGTATATATTTGTTTTCAAAATCTTGTTGGCTATGAGCCCGTTTGCCAGTGATGAAAGTCATCTTTTCTGTACAGCCAGCAAGCACGGGTTGGCCCTGCCAAGGGGCTGAGCGAGCCGGGCTCGGCTCCTGCGGGTCACGGCGTCTCCTGAGCCACCCCACTGGGGAGGGACGCAGCGCGCAGCGGCTGGGATGGACAGGGCCAGTGCATCTCGGGCTCTGAAACATGAGGTGGACAGTGAAGGAATAGACATTCTCAGCTGCAGCAAGGCACGAACACTTGTGTTTTCAGAGGTTTGTGATAAAACTTGGGGTTTTTCCTTTGATATCTCTGCGAGCTAAAAAAGTGCCAAAGTGTGGATCAAACTAAAATAATATTTTGCTTGGCCTTAACCTGTTCTATAAAGAAAAGCAGGAAGGAAGGAAGGATGAGGCAAGGTGAACTTTCATCACAGAAAATGTCTACTTAGCTCAAAACAATGTATTTTATTTCCATTTTCAGGATATTATCACAAAAACAAAGCAGTGGGAATCAGGAGTCAGACGGCATACAAAATCTGTGAGGAAGAAATAGAGATGTTACAGCCTTTTCTCCCGTCTTCCTCCCTGCCCTTCCAGAAACCATTCCCACAGTTAGTGTATAATTAGGGTGGATCTGGTGGGATTCTCTCCTTGTGGGAGGATTCAGCCTGGTGCCTCCCCCGCTATGAGGGAAGGGCAGAGCATTGACTTGGGCAGCGGGAGGAGGGTCCAGCTGGGCAGAGCTGCCCAGAGAGCTCCTCAGGGACTTTGCGTCTTGCTGTTTTAGACCGATTCTGTAGCACTTCAGGCTAATATTGATTTTTTTATTTTTATTCTTTCTGTTCAAGTATTCGCCCTGTGGTCTCCTGCATGCCATGAAAATTTTATTCTTCTGTTTTCTTACTCATTTAATCCATTCTAAAACAGCTATGCCATTTATTTCTCGGTTTGCACCGGTGACTGCATCTGCTCTGGACCGGTGTTTCCATCTGCACGGTTGTTTAGAACTCTGGATGCTGGTGACAGAAGTCGTAGGTTTTGGATGAGACACTCGCTGAGGACAGCAGGTGACAGTGCCCGTGCTGCTGCCTGCCCTGTGTGCGTGGCACGGGCTCTGCAGCGCCACGCTCCCAGCTGGCACTTCCCTTCCCAGTGAGGTCCTGCCGTCACCAACAAGCACCTCTTGTATTTCTTGCTACAAAACGCCACTCCTGAGTGTCAGAGTGGTGGCAGTGCTGCTGGGCATGGGTTTTGGTGTTCCCTGTGACAGTGTGTTGGCGTGGACAGATGCACCTCACAGGTTTTCTGCTGCCCCCCTGGTCCATCCTCCTGCCATCTACTGCTCTGTCATCTCTGACACGGTGTGGGGTGCGGGTGACAGGGACAAAGTCCCAACTTTGGAAATACTCCCAGTGGTGGGCAGGCCCAGGGCCAGGGCAGCAAAAGGTTTTTGGAAATTCACAGGTCTTGGAAGTTTTCTTTGTTGCTGCTTTTTACCCCAGGTCCCTCAGCTGTGCACTACCCCATCATACACACAGAGCAAGGCCCTTTATTACAAGAAATATTTGAAGCTCTCACTGGTAAACCCCTGCCAGACTGATGATCTTGAATATTTTAATTATTTAAACAGATTTATGACTACAGCTAGATGTAAAAATTGTATAGTTACCTTTTCTGCACCGGCTTGTGACTGCTGCTGGAGGAGCCTGTATCTCAAGGGCCTGGTGGCTAGAAGTTTTGTAACCCTGAAGACTTTATGAAGTCCATGGAGATTTGTGGGGTATGATTGGGATTCAGTTGTACTAGCACTGGGAGAAAAATAAGAAAATCCTTGTATGTAAATGACATCCACATTCTTGCTTCTAATTAAAAAATCGAAGGGAAAGACTTTATGTAATTTAAGTAGACGATTGCTAATTTGTCTCAGACTGAGCTCTCAAGCACTGCTTGGTTAGATGCTTCTGGAAGTAAACTTTCAGCTTTCATTCTCCATAGTAACGGGCTAATCATTCATCTGAACAGTTATCCTTGCTTGTGGTGGTGAATTCCAAGGGCTGGGGCTCAGGGAATGGGCAGAGCAGGGCTCCCCCGGCAGCGCTGGGAGCAGGGCTGGGGCTGCGGGAGATTCCCAGTGTCCCAGTGCTGAGCATCATCCGTGAAACCCCAGTGCCCAGAGCTCTACCAGGATGGACCCGAACCTTCTGCTTTCTCTCTTTTGTGCATTATTAGCAAACAGTTTACAGTGGCAATAACAACATCTTTCTTACCTTTGTTTTAAAGTGAGATAGTTACGAAAAAAACAAATTAGGAAAATAACCATGGGGAAGGAAAAAACAAAGTCAGTTCTCTAGTGTTTGTTGTAGTGGGGACCTGTGACATCTTGGATAAGGAAGATAATCTTGTAGAAGCCATATAGTGGTGCTGGGAGCACCCCGGATCCTGCCTGGGAGCTGCTGTGAGTTCACGGGGCTCGGGGAAACCCTGCATCCCATACAGCAGCATCCTCTTGGCAGGGACCATAGAGGGAGAGGAGAACAGATGTGAGGTGGATGGTACTTGGGTTTGTGTCTCAGACCTGTGGAGCGGCTGGCACTGGGGCTGCCCTGGAGCCAGGGCTGTTCAGCGTTACTGCAGACAGCTCATCCCACCTGGGTGAGTGTTGCCTGGTGGTGAGCTGGGCTGCTTAGGTTGGGGTAAGAGGGTTTACACTGGAATAGGCTGGGGTTTTAAAAAGTTGAGTAGTGTTGGAATTCAGTTTCTTAACGGTGAGAGCTGCAGGCGGCACAGCTGGGAGTGTGCACCCTGTCCTGCAGCATCGCCTGGGCACTGCTGCCCTACGGAGGCTCAGCTTCACAGGGAGCCAGCTTGGGCTGCACGGCTCCCCTGAGATCCCACCCAGAGGCCTCCACACACGGTTTCTCTGGGATTTTGGTGGTGCAGAGCTGAGGGAGGCAGCAGGGCCTGCCCCATGAGCAGGAGCTGGGGTTGGACCAACAAGCTCTTTCCCCATTGCCGTGCTGTGTGCCAGGGCTCGTGCTGAGCCCAGCTGAGGGGTACAGGGTGGCCACTGACCCTCCAGCTGCTGCGTGTGTGGAAGGGCCAGAGGGGTGTGCTCAGCGGGTGGGAGCAGAGGCAGCGATCCCCACCTCAGGCAGCCTCCCTGGGGGCTCCTCGGGCAGGAGGCTCTTCTGCCGAGCTTCAGCTGCGCCGCAGATGCTCGCAGAGCTGAGGATGTCTGAGTGGGAGCAGCAGAACTCCTGGGCTAATAAGACGCCACCTTTTCTTTTAAGTACAGTGTGGAGAGGTTGGGATTTTTTTCTTTCATGCTCAGCCTGATTCCCAAGCGAGCTTGCATTTGATTTTTTTCCTCAGAGAAACCGTTTCCTGTTGTCGTAATGTAACCAGCTGGGGAGGGTTCAGTGGAAATATCTCAGGAGAGACTGGCAGAGCAGTGGATGCAGGAACCAGATCCTCCCCGTAATACTGGCACGGCTTGGTAAGTTCCATCTGAAAAATAAAAAGCTGCTCCCTTTGCTGAGTCACAGCCCCCTCGGAGCTGGAGCGGTGACAAGCCGGGAGATGCTGCGCTGCTGGAGTTGAAGCGAAGGTGAGGAAAAACTGCCCAGAATCCTTCTGAAGTGCATTTCTTGTCTGAAATAATTTTCAAATCTCATTAAAGTGTATTGTAAGTTTGATTCAGTCTGTAGAAGTGTGCAGATATACTCTCCTCTTGCAGGGCTTGGGGTTGCATGGCTCCTCTGAAGCAAATGCTGGGCAAATTGTGATGGTAGCCCCTTCTCTCTCTGAAGGCAGAGTGTGGTCTTGGCTCGGGAACGGGCTGTGCCTGTGCACCTT
>VZRU01000028.1:114578-139141 GCA_013398155.1 Pedionomus torquatus | reverse complement strand
CCCACCAGCCAGGGTGGGAACAGGAGGGGCAGCAGCACATGGAGCAGGACTGTGGGGAAGGAGGTGGCCAGCATGACCAGAGAGCTTTCCTCCTGCTGGAGAGGGATCTTCTGTTTGTTTTCCTCTGGCAGACTGAGTGGTGAGGTGGTGGGCAGCCAGGGGCATCGCCTTCCCACTGCTTACACCTACCTTGCAGCAAAACAGCGAATGAGTTTCTGTTTCAGCAGCCTGTCTTAGTGTCCCGGGTCCATTCTGCTTCCCTCCCATCTGTACGTCTCTCCGTGGCTAAGGCCTGGTACTTTTCCAGGCTTTGCACTGTTGTTCACTTGCTGGAGCTGTAACAGTTTTATTTATACTTTCTTCTGTACCATGTCTCAGTGGTTCAGATGCACAGTCGAAGATTGTTTGCTTTCTGAAGCTTTTTCATCTTCTTAAGTCTACAGAACCGAGCGTCAAAGCTGGAGAACAAATTCTCATGGGGAGGAGGGAGTTACGGTTTTGGAGGAAGCCGACTGGGTTTCCTTCCAGCAGAGAAGCTGCAGGTAGTGCAGAGACACGGGAGCTTTCGCTCATCACCATTAAATGTAGGACTTGGCACGTGAAAGAAATTCCGTTTGGTTGAAATGCTGCTAACATAGATACTATAGATAGCTATGTTAATATATATGGCTATGTTAATATCGTATATCTAATATGATGTTTATGTTAATATCATAGATAATTAATTTCATTAATATCATAGATATTAACATAGATAGAAAAATAATCTTGGGCTATTATTTCAAATACATACCTGGATGTTTAATTCATGGTCACCTTGCTTCTAAATTGCAGATTTGTGTTTTAAGAACAAGAACATGGGCAGAGGTCCCATCCCACTTTGCACTGGGAATCACAACCTTCTCTGAAAGTTCACGGCAGGCATTTTGGTATATATTGCTGCTAAAATTACTTTCCTAGCTTTTAGTTTTTCCTCTAAACAGCTGATCAGCTTTAGCAAAAGGCAAGGCGGGGCAGTGTGTAGGGGCTGGCCTGAAACTTGAATACAAGTTTAAAAACAGATGCAGAGACATGTTAGCTCCACGCCGTGCACTGGGCTGGCATGAAGGCGAGGCATTACCAGAAACAAGGACAATCTCACCATACTCCTCGTTGTGCCGTGGTCAGACTGTGAGGCTCCACAGTCCTATTTATAGACTCCAGTAATGCAGAATATTACCCTGCACGGGCTCCGCAGGCTGAGAGCTGGTTTGGGCCAGAGGGGCCATTGCCCCTCCACGGGGGTTGGTTGCGCTTGGTCTGTGGCGGATGAGAAGTGAAGAAATTAAGAGTGAAATGCTCATCCTGATGGAGACCATGGGGGAGGTGGCTGATGAAGCATCTTGACGAGCTTTGCCTCTAGAGTTATTTTCTGGAGAAGTCTTGGTTGTGCAGGGGGAATGCTTTAAAGAAGTGAAGCACTGTGGGAGTTTAATTCTGTGTCCAGAACTACGTAGAAATGATAGCTAACCTGCACGCTGCAGTCATTTTAATATATTTATTCTATTTCTTTTAGCAACCTTCTGCAGTCAGAGTATGTAAAAACCCTAACAGATGGGGAAGTAAGGATGTCCTGAAGCTGTGCCTTTTAGGGCTGATGCAGGTGCTGTGACTGCAAATGAAAACACTTGTCTCTTCTATATTCTGCTTTTCTGTCCCCAGCAGGTCCCCTCTAGAGTCTGTATTGCAGGGTGATTTCTGATGGGTGTAGCAGAGGTTCCATTGCTAACCCCACCCCAACCCAAGGAATGCTCTTGTTCCTCATTTGGGAAGGATTTGTGTATTGTATGTTGAAAGCAAGGAGTTTACAGCAGTGTGGTTCTGCTCTTGACAATACTTGGGAGGCACTTGCAGCACAACCTGTTGCGCTGCTCCTTTAGTTACTGGAACTCAACCCAAGGAGATGACCAGTAGAGTTGCCCTGATACCTCTTAAAAAGACTGTTCCAAGTGGCGTTGGGTGGATGCTGCCAGTTCTGCCGCTCTTGCCCCGTGCCTCGGGACTCCAAGCAGCAGCCTTTTTCTCTCACGTTGAACTTGGCTTCTGGTGGTTTGACCCCAGGAGCAGCAGAAGGATGGAGAACTGCTGCTGCCAGGGTTTGTGGTGGGTGACACAAAATGGAAAATTCATTTTCCCACTGGGAAAATTGTGTAACTACCTCCTGCCAGTGCCCCGTGGCTGGAGGGACTGGCTTCTTGTTCGTGCATTGGAGTGAAGAGGTAAATGAAACATCCTTTTCGTCTACACAATATCAATCGTTTTATAACTGCCTGTTTAAATGTCTCTTCAAAAAAATATGAGTGTAATAATGAGTACGTACCGCTTATCTGTCTGCAACATCGTAATGCTTTTCATCTTAGTTCCCATCTCCTCTTATTCCATCTAGTACCTTATTTACCTGGCTGCGTACACAACTGGTGTCCTCAGTGATGACTTGGTCTTTTCTTCTAAATCTCTGTGTGTGGGATATGTCAAGTCATATTTTTAAATATAGATTATCTTGTGCTTTCCCATGTTCAATTTCATGTTGCTTGGTTACCTAATTTTATAGTTTGAGGTTATTGTTTTATTTTTTCTTCCTTTTTCTTGTTTTATATTCCTCTCTCATTTTGATTGGCCTAAATAATCTTCTATTATCAGCAGATTTTTTTGTATCCTACCCTTTACTCTTCTTCCAGGTCGCTAGCAGAGTATCAAACCCCAGCAGCCTGAGCTCTGGGCCTCAGAGCTGGCAGGTGGGAGCCCCCCCGTTTCGGTAGCAATTCCTCCTTCGGCTCTGTCCTCCAGCCGTGACTAGATGTTCTTACCCATCACGTTACTAAATCTCCTTAGGCAGGTAACTGCATAAGTGTCCAACCCGTTAGTGCACACTGTGACACTGGGGTTCAGGTTCACGTTCTCACGTCCTGCACACGTTTACGTGCGAGGCTTCATTGAGGCCGTGTGTGCCAGCCCCAGTGCAGCTCACGTCGCAGGCTGTGAAAGCCTTTTGCCTCCTGGCGAGTAGCTTCTGTGCCTGTGGCCACAGCAGCACCAGCCCGTCTGCTGGGGCAGGAACTTCTCTTACAGCTTTAATGTTCTTTGTGTATTTGCACAGTTCTTACATGTTGTTTTGTCAAAACTTTAACTAACTCGGGTTACCCTGGGGCAGAGCAGCCACAGCTATTGTGTTTTGTGTTACTTATCTCCAGTCTCCCGGAGCCTGGCAGCCGTGTAGTTGTGATGCCAGCAGTTGGTGGGGACCCAGAGTCCAGCAGGCAGCATTTCATGTGCCCTCGGGTACCCCGGCTGGCTACTTGCAGGCAAAATCTGGTGCCTCTGGTGCTGGCTGCTCCATGCTTTTAAGAGCAATGATGAGTTGGAAAGTCAGAAGCCAGATGGACGCATCCTCTTAGCTGAAGATCACTGGAGTGCAACCCCTGCGAGAAACAACTTTCTCTGAAGGAGTAAGTGCAGAAGGCTGAAAGGAATATCCTGACTCCAAATCCCAGATTACCCAGATGCCACACTAAACAAATAGCTGGGAAAGAGCTCCTCTGTAGCTGTTTTGTGCCTGTAAATGGAGATGTCTGTGAGAATGTTTCCCCAGTTCTTTTATATAGCACTTTTCCTGATCATCTGAACAGATCTGTGAGGGAGATACCTGCTCGGGAGGAAGTTCAGAGATGAGACGTCACCAGGCACTGCTGCCAGAAGATGCCCCTTAGGAATGAGTGACTTGGCCAGAGAAGTGAACTCCAGCAAGTACATTTTAGACAGCCTGTCTTCTGGTTGTTTGTCTTGATTGAAAAAAAGCTATAGAGCACTTGTGTTGGAAATAAGATTTTACTAGAAGATTGGATCCTTTGACTTCCCATGTTAAAGACAGGTTGAAACAACTCTTACCCTTTTATGCCCCTTAAAAGCCTGAATCAGGTCTGGTTTTGCCATGCTGAAAGGAAGCCTTAAACCCCCTCACTGATCTCTTCTGTGAAAGTACAGAAAAAGGGGTATCTGCACGCCAAGCATATTGACTAGAAAGCTTTGACTAGACCTCAAATCAAATCAGCTTTAAAAAATCAGCTTATAGCTTAAAAATTCTCAGCCATGTGCATCTGGTTAATGCACAACCACCTCCTAACAGAACTCACCTTGAGAAGGTCAGCAGCCGTGACATTCCACTGCGGCTGCGCGTCCTCAGCGTGGCAGGGACTCGGTCACCAGCCCCTCAGGCGAGAGGGTTTGGGTCATGTCACCAGCGTTCCTTGCTCCTGAGTGGGTGCTTTCCTGCATGCCATCAGCACTTCCCTTCCTACCTGTTGCTTTGTGTCTCCTGTGAGAAACAGGAGCTTTGCTACTGCAAGGAAAACCTGCTTCGGTTTCGTTTTCTGGGAGGGCATTTTGCCCTTAGGAATTTATGCAGTTATCTTCTGTGGGATGGGTGGGTTTAGCTGGTTTGGTTTTAAAATCTTTTTCAAAGATCTTTATAGTTGGACATGTGCATTTAACCAGAGAAACTTGGAGTGCTTCTCCCTTTTGCAGTAAATAATGAGTACTTAGGTACTTGCCATGGGTTATAGGATCTGCACAGCACAGGTGTCGGTAGGGTCCATCTCTATGCCCTGCAGGGCCTGGGTCAGGCTGGGATTTACAGGAGCCAGACTGAGTCCTGATCTCCAAGCTGACAGTGTATTTGCCAAAAAATGGTTAATCAGAACGGGCCCTCTATGTACAGCAAATACAAAAAATGTTATCAAAGGAAGATTGACTTAGATTTGGTACAGACATGGATAAATAGGAATTTGCTTTCACATGTAAAATTCTCTCAAGGTGGTCATCTGGAAAAAGCCTCATTTTATTTGGTCTTATAAGGATTGAGTATTTTGCTAAACACTTTACATAATCCTTTTCTTGAAAGCATCCCACCAGCTCTGCTGTCCTCATTCTCCTTGACTTGTTTGCTGGTTTTCTCAACATTCCAGCTGCACTTGCCCTGGCAATGGGCAGGCAACGAGACCACTCTGACGTATCTGTGTGCCGATCAGGGGTATCATCCCTCTGCCCCCCGAGAGTGGAAGAAGTTCCTAGGAAAAGAGCAGCGACCTCAGGGTGGCTGGCTCTGGTGCATCAACCTATTTCTCACTCTGCAGATAAATACCAACTTGTTTATTTTCCAGCAGTGAACCTGACCCAGCTGTGTCCTTTCCCTCTCCAAGGCACACAGAGGGCACAGGTATGCACGGAGACCACCAAGTGTTCCCAGGAGCCGGCCATGTGCCACTGGGGGAGTGGACCACTTCTCACCTTGCATCGCCTCCTCCATCCCATGCCTCACCCACTCCTCCTCCTCTCCAGCGATTTACTCCGTCTGGGGTTTGGTCCACCTCTTTTGCTCTTAAGTGGAAGCTCTGGAGAAGTGGCTTTTAGGCATTTATTTTTGACTTCCAAGTATATTAATGAGTGGATCATGACAGAGGATGGAAAGGTTCCTACTGACTTAAGTGGACCTTGGCTCATTTGTAACGCCGTGGAGCAGACAGGGAGAGCCTGGCTTCAGCAGCTGTGGGAGAGGCTGGGAGGGGATATGACTGTCCCAACAGCATCCTTCTTCTCTACAGGCCATATTCCCTGCAGAAACATGTTCTTTCTAAACCCAAAGGGGAGCTCTTGTAGGAAGTTGGCTAACGAGATTTTTTCCAAATTTATTTTTTCAAATCCTTTTCTGCTTGCTAAATATTTCCATATTTTATCTTAGCTATTTGTATAACTTTACACTTAGTAAATTCACCTCCTGGAGCCGCCACAGGGTGGTGGGAAGCCCCGGGTCTACAGGGGAGCAGTGATGACTTGCTCTTGCTGAAGTTAGTGCTGCTCCAGCTCAGAACTGCTGCTCTGACTTGGGAAAACCTTGGCTTTTGAACTAAACCTGACGGTAGCACTCTCGGTTTGTCTCTTGTGTCCATGTGTAACTTAGACCTCATGTGAGTGTGTCTCTGCAGTACTTTCCTTTAAGAAAACAAAATCTTACACTGTTATTTCCCAGCTTGCTAGGAGAGATCGTACAAATAGATGGATGAACAGCAATAATTGAAACACGCTGCTCTCGCTGAGCCCTGCAGAGCTCTGACACACCGATTGTCAGCCTCCTTCAGCAAGGAACGTAAGGCTGAGTTAATAACCCCCAGAGCACAGAATAATTTCCAGGACTGTTTTTTGTTTCCCTTCCACATGCTATGATGTGACAGAAATCCATGTACCTAAAATAATTCCAGCTAGCTGTGTGACGATACAAATAAATTCCTGTTAGGTTTATTATGGTTTTCCTGCCCTGGTTCCCGTTCTCACACCAAGTATTCGTTTAGTGCTGCCCACTCCAGATGTTACAAAGCCCTGTTGTGTGATACTGGGCACTAAACCTGATGTTTGAACATCGTCTCTTTTCTGAACTGGTTTCTCATCTCTAAATGGATCTCTCACGGCTCTGTCCTTGCCAGAAGCTTGCCCCGTGTGAAGAGCAGCACGTGGTCTCTCTGGTTATTAAAATGCAAAAGATCTCCCTCTCATCAGAATTTACCAGAAGTTGTCTCGGTCTTTCCTAGGGACCATCCTCCCATCTGAGACCATGCAGGAGGGCTCACACTTAATTCCATGAGATTTTGGACCTCCAGCCCCCACCAGGACTGCCCTCATTGAGCAGATGTTTGTGGGAGAGGGATGGTGTTAATCCCCAGCACTGCTGTCTTCAGTGGGTACTGCAGCCCATCCCCCTAAAGCGTCGTCACAATAAATCTCCAACAAGGCTGGTAGTTTCATCCTATTTTTTCTTTCTTTCTAAAACAGTTTATGGGCCAAGGGACTTGCCCGCTATTAAATGCATGGGCAGAGATGGGCTGGAACTAGGGAGGGTCGTCTCAGTAGCTGGCAAGAAAAGGTTATTTAAACTGGATATTTAGTAATGAAAAATCAAATTTGAAATAATCTGATTCTCATTTTTTTCGTGTTGAAGGAGCAGTTTTCATTGGGGCTTAATGGACATCTAACAATTTGTAACTGTTTTCATGTGGGAGATTAATTGACTTTCCATTCAAATTCATGTCTGTTGCTGTTAAATGCAAATTTTTATCTTAGTTTGGAACTGGGCACACCTCTACTGAGGAAAAAAAAACAACAAACTGTCAAATAGAAATATCTTTTGTGCATAACCATGGTCAGCCTAAAGAAAGGTTCTCCCTCCCATCAGCATCCTTCCACACTGCCCAGTTCCTCAGAGCTGAGTTTAATGAGCATGAGTCATTCTGGAAATTAGTCTTAATTCTGAAATCTAAACCACAACGGTTTTGTTGCTACAGTAAACGCTGTTATTTTCAAACTCATTTATAAATTGAATAATTCCAAGAACTGTGTTGCAGTTAAATGCTGCCTTTTCCACTCAAATCCAGCTGTGTTGTGTGTTCATGCAGAAGAGGGTTGGAGAGGTAGCATTAAATAGTTGTTTAGGGATGTTAATAACATGCTTAAAATGTTTCCACAAAGTGCTTTTGGACCATATGATGCCATCTGTGTTACAGTTGATTGTAGTTAATTATACAGGCATGAATTCCTTGGGAAAATGGATGGCATTGCTCAAACAGTTTGTTTGTCATCAAGATAATGGAATGACACAATATTAAACTGACGGAATTAAGTCAGAAATGCATCCCCCGCTAATAATCCTCCACAAATCAGTGGAATTACCCAGAGTCGCTCCAGTTTAACTGAGAATTAGGGTAGGTGTACTATTGTGATAGTACTGCAATAACTCCATGTATTTTTGTACCCTAAGTGTTGTGGAGTATCTGAGGAAAAAAAGAAAATTAACTTCCTATAGAATAGCCGCTGTTTCTAATTAATTATTTCCCTTTCTGCAATGTAGCCATAAGAGATACAGAAGCTTAACAGGTGGTTTAGAATGCACGTGTTGAGATTTAGCAGCAACTATGCCTTATGGTGCTGAAACTCTATGCATCTCTTCTGGTTTACTATAAACCAGTAACTAGTCACACAGTTGACACCCAGTATGCTTTGCATTTAAAACCCCAACAAATGGTAGCGTTTACGATGATTAATGAGGGGGTGGGACATAGACATGGGTGTGTGTGGTGCAAAGAGGTGACCGCACACCCCCCGGCGCAGAGGAGCCCGTGGGTGTTTGCCTGGGGGTTGGGAGCACGGTGCGCCCATCCATGAGTTAAAGCTGACTACGGTTAAGGATTAATCTTTGAGGAAAAATCCAGGTCAGTCAGGATTTGACATGTGTCTGTTAAAGCTGTGGTGGAATTGACTTAATCCTCAGGAAAACTTTGGCTAGACTTCCATCTGCAGAGGCCCGACACTGGGCTTGGGGGGCGTGTTTGTTAGTTTGGGTTCAAATCAGATGTGATTTCATCAGAGATAAGTTTCAGAATTTATTTCACTCTAGGAAACATCGGGTGGTTTTTTTCCTTAAGGAAGATTTTCTCCAATCCAGCCAGCTGTTGATAAAGGAGCACGGTGACTTGCACTAGGGGTGGCTCCCGAGGGATGGTGCCTGGTGGCTGCTCAGTGGGAACCTTCCAGATGAGACAGTTTCCCAGTGACCACGGCACCCAGTTAAAAGCAGGGCCCCGAACACAAGTCTCTGGCCTGCTGAGTGAGTGTCCCATGTCCCCAGGCTTTGCTTATGCTGGTGACTTCTGCTGGTTTGGATCAGAAGTTGTGTTCTGGACCTGAAAGTTTCTCAGCAGAAGTGTGGTGAGGGCAGGCACGCTCCTTTGGGAGGCTGGGCTGCGTCACCCACCTCCAGTTGTATTTTTAAAAACAACAGAAAAAGTGTTTTATCCAACTCGTCTCACTGTAATGATCAGCAGGGAGCAGCATCCCTCGTGGGCTGTGTGCAGGAGCTACGCACCATGACCATACCTACATGGCAATTCGGGGCTTGGCAATTATTGCCCGTCCTCGGTGCCTCCAGACCCTGCTGCCTGCGTACTGTATTTGTCCACACCATTTCCAGCAGATTTCCTCTCCTCACATTGTGGCCGAGTGAATAATACGCTGTTTGTGGCAAATGTTTGTATGAAAAAAATCAGCCCAAAGCCAGTGTGTGAGGAGGTGGCAGCAGCAGAGCACTTGGCTTGGCCTGAAATACCTGTTCAGAGGAAAACTCAGTCTCTTGCATTCAGATTATAGATCTGGGGAAATCCTAAACGGAAAATTGTGATTGCTCAAGAAGAGCTTCCCCTCCTGAGGAACTGGGAACTCAGCCACGGACAGTGTTACATTTTCCTTCCATTATAATATTTTGAGCTGTACCAGAGACTCAAAAGGATAGTCTAAACTAATTATTTATAACAATTTGTCACAAAGAGGAAGTACTGGTGTCCACAGGCCTGTGTCATACGTTTGAAATTTTCAGTATTTGTAAGAATAGTGTTTTGTTTAAAATATTGGTACTCTGGGTAGGGATTTATTAATTTATTTTTAAGGGCAATGAAACACTGATTTCAGAAACTACTGTCTAGAAAACACATTTCCCAATTAGCCTTGATGTCTGAGTTGCAAGTCAGGAGGCAAAAAGAATGATGAGCCCTGCTACAGGCAGCTTGTGATGCATTATTAATGCTATTTTCAATATCAAACATGCCAGGAATCATATGCATAATATATTCTCCCAGAATCAAAAATAGGAAGACCTTTGTGTTCTGTTAAGGTGATGTGTCTTATAGATGTCCCCTTCTACATAACTCATTGGGGGGGAAGTAAAAATACAAAGGCAAGTGTTTTTATAGTAAATGGCTCCCTGCCCACTGCCGCCCAGTCCCGTGGTGGCCCTGGAGCTGGAGGGGTGGCAGTAGGGGCTGGGCTTCGGCTGTCGGAGGGTCTGTGCTGTTTGGGCTGCCCAGCACACGTCAGCGAGCTGTTGGAGCGGGCACCCAGCAGCCTGGGACCGCCAGGATTGTGTGTCCTCGCCAGCGTGACAAACCATCTCTGCTGCTTTCTCTATCACACCGTGGCGTTGGTTTGGAAATGGTTTTGTGGATACTTTTTCTCCCTGTATTTGGGAGGCATATTCTTTTAAGACTGGCATTTGTCCACTGGTCCCCAGCTGGCTTTTCTGAGCCCAGGCACACACCAGCAGACGCCGCTGGCTCTGTGTTACAAGAGCAGCACTTTTATTCTTACAAATAATTACTTTCACAGTTCCCAACAATGGGGCTTGTCCCACGGCACACGCAGCTCAAGGCTGTCACTCCAAAGCTGTCTTACTCTGCCCAGCCTGATTTCCTGCTGCTGGCCCCCAGAACCACAGCCCAGCACACACCAAAGGCACCGGTGACTCCGCATTGTGCACCCCCTCATGGTCTGCAGGACACCGAGTAGTGAGGGGGCCTCTGTGCCCATCACCGGTTCTTGGCAATAAACCCATTGACTTTGGGTTTTTCCTTTCAGTTCGAAGAGCAGCCTGGCCCGTGGGGAGTCCTGCCCCAAAGCCATTCTGCCGTTGTCTCCCCGGGGGCTCTGCAGATGCCTCTGGCAGGGCTTCAGCTCCCCACGCTCGGGCTGCTGGTGGGGTGACCGGGAACACCTTGCTCATCTCAGCTCTTCTTTGGGGGTGTTGTAGACCCGCTCAGAACACACATTGCAACGCAAGCCTGGCTTTCTTGGAATAGAATAGCCAATTTTAAATTTTATTTTTTTTAGTAGAGAAAAATCCAGTTTAGGTAGATGGTTGGCATGAAACGGGTCAACTGGTGGAATTAAACCTTGGTAACATTTTAAACAAGCAAACAAAAAAAGCTTAAAAACTGAGAGCCTGAGGACACACAGTGCTACAAACGGACCTCAGGCAGAGCTCCCATCCAGCGAACCGAGCTTTGGAACCATTGGGTTCCCAGCTCTGCAGGGGCGATGCCAGGGTGGTGGGCTCCTCTGCATGATGCTTCTGAGGGCTCTCTGAGACAGCACCAGCACGGGAGAGAGAAATGGTTAATCTTCAGCCACGGGGAGTCCCAGGGATGCCTGGGGAGGGTGTGCACTGGGTGCCCGGCTGCTCTGTGCCGTTGCCACCCACTCTCTCCCAGAAAATCGTTCGCTGGGCTTGCCCTCCCACATGCCTCTGGTAACGTGCCTTTCAGCGCGCTTGTTTCTGTTCCTCAGGTTTATTTCCTGTAAGAAAACAAACAAACAAACAAGAGTTCTTGTAGCCCTTGTCTGTTTCAGATCCCTTCTGATTCAGATTATTTTCACAAATCCCTATACTGTTCAAATTATTCAAATGTAAGCAGTTAAAAGCTTATATTCTGCTGTTTCTCATTTCCCTGGGTAGTGAAATACCCCGACTCACCTGCTGCACCCGTCATTAGAACATGGCATTTAAGAAAATAATTGTAATGTGCACAAATGCTGCATTGGTCACAGTAAGTAGAATTCAGTGCCTGTGGCTACAGACTGCCCCATTTTTTATCTATAAAGAAAGAGGGTTTTTAAGGCCTCCATTGTAGAACAGTCTCTTATACAAAGAAGCAAGAATTGTAAATGCCGAGAACATCTACTCCTGCGTATATGTTTTTCAGGCAATTTCTGTAAAATTGTATTTATTTCTATTTCTTTGAACAAGCAAACACAGTTTTTTTCGTAGAAACAGCAAGGCTACAACGTAAAGCACCAGACTGAGAAACAACACAGTTAGGACTGTTTGCACTGCCTTGGTTTGGTCAACTCACATCAGGAATTTATTGCCCCCCCCAATATTTTTCTCTCGCTCGTGGACCCCCCTGCTGTTACCCCGACCCGCTGCGGGGGCGGAGGGGCTGCTCGCAGTACTCAGTTTCCCTGGCTCTCAGCAGCTTTGCCAAGAGAAGCCATACCCATTCCTCCATCCTCCAGGAGAGCTGCCTCCCTCTGCCCTTTCTCCCTCATGGATGTGGGTTTTTGCTCTTAGAGTTCAATTCAGGTGGTTCTGTTACTGGTGGTATTTTGTATTGATATTTGACTGTTATTGTTTATTGTTCTTGTATCGTTACAGCTGCCCTGTGCTGTTCAGCCTCTTTACTCGTGCTTGGACAAGGAAAAGAGCTGCTCCATTGGCGTATTTGACGAGGAGTCAGGATGAATAAATCAATGCCTTGAAGGTCATCGTCCAGAAAGATCGTTATCCACATTAATAAGGTCAGTATTAAATAGGTTGGAAATATTTTTCCAATTTTGAGGGGGTTTGTGTATTTTTTGTAGTATAAATCAAACAGATTTTTGAAACAAGGGTTTAGTTCAAATTGGAATTGTAGTGACAGTTAAAAATGAACCCAAGTAAGTCTTGGAACTGGAAAGTACACGGAATCCATTCAGAATATAGTTTTATCTAAGCAAGCCAGAGTTTGACAGTGAAATATTTTTTAATTAGATTTTACATGCTGTAAATTCTCATGTTGCTATAAAATTCCCAATCCATTCTGCTGTTTGCTCCAAAGGAAGGAAACCCTGTTGTCAGGAAACCCCCTCATCCTGGGAACAGAAGTTGGCCCAAGTCTTCCCTGAGAACTCCTGAAAGGCAGAGCCGTTACAGCACTGGATTCCCCTCCTCTGGCACAGTCTGTAGGACCATCCAGCTCTCCAATGCTGGGTTGATCCTCCTCTCTGCTAACGGAGCTTCCCCATTTTGCGTTTTGTTGTGTTGCATAGTTTATGAATGTGTTGGGGTTAATTAGGTTTCAAATGCAAACCATGCTCATCTGTGAACACTGGGAAGTTGGGTCCGCGTTTGAGCAGTTCCTCACTGTTTAACAGAATGAATTTGCTTGTCTCAGTTTCACTTGTTTAAATTTGACTCCAAACCTCCCAGTGTGACTGAAACTCCCACATTGTTAGCAGGCTTAGATAAAGCTGCAGAGGTCACAGTTGCTGGTTGGATGATCCACGGCACATTCCCATGTAGAAAATTCCTCTTGCCTTTGGGTAATCTCTGCTTGTTTCTCTACTTTATTTACTTTTGCTATTGTCATCATGAATATCTGAAAGCTATCTGTAGGAAACCAAGTGTTGCTTTTCTTAAGACTTTTTTTTAAGCACATAAAAGTATTCTGCCTGTACTGAAACCAGTTTTCCCAGCTGCTGCTGTCCCCGGGCCCTGGCAGTGCCAGGGGATGGTGCTCGCACGTCCCTCAACACCCCCATCCTCGGCACTGTCTAATTCCAGTGCAAATCAAGTGACAGAGAATGTTTATAGTTTGTGATTTAAATCCTTGGCTCTTGGAAGGTGTAAAAAAGATTTATTATTACCCAACAATGTGTGTACCTCTTTCTTAATCCTGGGAAGAGCCGCTTTAGCTGACTGAGGTGGACCTCGTGCTCCCTAGAAATGCCTTGTGTTTGACCGTGCTCTGGGTGGGTGAGGCATCGCCCGCCTCTGGCATCTGACAGTGCGTGTGTCATTTCCCTCCTTCCAGGCCAGTAAGAAAATGTAGCGGGACGGAGGGAAGGAGGAGAAGCCCCGAGCGAGCGCTGGGACGAGGGCCTCCGGGTAGGACTCCCCTCGCTGCCGTGCAGCCTCACCATGTCCAAGAAGGGCAGCCGAGCCAGGGGGGACAAGCCAGACGCCTTGGCTGCCTTGCAGGCTGCCAACGAAGAGCTCAGGGCCAAGCTCACCGACATCCAGATAGAGCTCCAGCAAGAAAAGAGTAAGGTCTGCATCTCTTCCTTTCCTTCCACCATTAATTAAAGCAAAGTCTGTTTTCTGAATGCTAACGACTCCCTGCCCCACTCAGAGCTAACTCCTACATGATTAGGACAACAAATCACAGTGCGTGCACCTGGAGCCTTCCCTGAGAAACAAGAGGCAGCTCCTTTATTGCAGATTTTTAAATCGTTCTCCTTGTACTTATAATGTGTACGGAACAAAAGAACTCCAAAAGCGAGGGCGCGTTGGTGGTACAGCGCCGGCTGGGAAAGGACTCAGCCTGCCCCCGCCAGCCCGCGAGAAAGGACAAATCAGAGAGCTAAATACCGGCAAAAGATCTGGAAAGACAAATATCTGCTCAAAACAGATGGTTTGCTCAGAGCGGTGGGGCTGAACGCTGGCCACGTCCTTTGTTTCTCTCACTACAACTTTTTCTAGCAAATATTTACCTGTTTGTGAGGATGGCCACATTGAGGGTTTTGAATGCAAGTTCGTGTTATTCAGAAATTCTCTTTGTTGATTCTTCTCTTTCACATTTACACTAATTTGGATTTTCTGCTCAAGATCTCTCAAACTGGCTGCTTACAATTTCCAGCTCTATGTCAGCAGCCCTCAGCCTTCTGTGCTGGCTGCCAGAGTTTCAGAAGCCACAGTTCCACCCCGAGCCTTCGGGAGAGCAACAGCTAATGCAGCTGGAGCCGCACCTTTCAGAGCCTTCAGCCTGCTTCTCAGTGAGGGCATGAAAAATCGATTTGCTTTTCCCTAACCCAACAAATTAGCTTCTACTGATCAACTTTGGGTTTTTTCCGTTCTAGAGCATTAAGAGAGACATGCATTACATGCAAGAACAGAATGACATTCTGCATTTTTCCATTAATTTGCATCATTATTAGACTATTAGACTATGAATCCAATTTTTAACGGCACTTCTAAGGGGAAGGGTGTGTGTGTATATATATATATATATATATAAATAGAACAGGTACTAATCCTGTTGTTGGGAAGCAGCATTTGCAGTTTTAAGACTGAGGACCCTGTTTTCCTTCTCCCTGTCCTCCCCAGCCACTTCTCATCGTGGCTTCTTTGGAGTGTATAACATGGTTTTAAACTGAAATGTCGGTTGACCCTTCTGTGGTCAGATGGAGTTAGCTGCAACGCATAAGTCACTGCTTACAAAGCATCTGATAAAATGCAATTGTGTGGGGCTTCGCAGTGGCTTGCACGGAACTGCTCGTGTCCTGCCCGTGCATCGGGAGCAGTGCACGTCCCTGTGCCTGAGCGGCCCGAAATAATGGCTAGTGTCTGATTTCTCACCTCTTCTTTTGGGGATGTGGCACGAGAGCTCTGCAGATACTCAGCTGAAAAGCACAGTAAGGGCTCAGACTCACTCCACAAGATACGGGCTAGTTCCTACATGTGCGTTATCTTAAACATCAGTCCATTTCCAGCACCCGTTACACGCCCCTTGGCCAGTTCCTGAGCATGCACTTCTTGGAGTGTTGGATGTGGATGATCAGTTCCCCTGGGTGTTGCGCTTCTTGCATGTATTTGTGGTACTTACTTGTGCTGAATTGGAATCACAGAATGGTTACAGTTGGAAGGGACCTTAAAGATCATCCAGTTCCAACCCCCCTGCCCTGGGCAGGGACACCTCCCACCACACCAGGTTGCTCCAAGCCCCATCCAGCCTGGCCTTGAATTTTGTTAGTTCTTGCTTTTTAGGGCACTAAATTAAAGAGTCATTTTAGGGCAAATTAAAGAGTCCATAAGATTGCAAGAGAATATTATTTAATTATAAAAATAGAATGCGATGCTTAGTTCAGCATTGGTGCCTAGACTTTCATTTGCAATATCAATAATTTGCAAAATTATAATGATACATTTTGGGTTCTCTTTTCCTAAATGTGGAGGTACTTCTGCTTATGATGGCTTCCAGTATAAGAAAGGTCTTTTTGTCTTTTTTTTTCCAAAATTTTGAGGGTTCTTTTTTCTTATTTTTTGATTTTGCTTGTAGGTCAGCAAGTTGGAAAGAGAGAAAAATCAAGAAGTCAAGCAGATCAAAGAACACGAACAGCATAAAAGTACAGTGGTGGTAACAGAGCTCAAAGTCAAACTTCATGAAGAGAAAATGAAGGAGCTCCAAGCTGTTCGAGAAGCACTTTTGAGACAGCATGAATCTGAACTACTTAGAGTAATAAAAATTAAAGATAATGAAATCCAGAGACTACAGACCCTTCTCAATGCAGTACGCGATGGGGCTCCTGACAAGGTGAAAACTGTGCTGCTCACGGAGGCGAAGGAGGAGGCCAAGAAAGGGTTTGAGGTTGAGAAAATAAAAATGCAGCAAGAAATTTCAGAGCTGAAGGGAGCAAAGAAACAAGTGGAAGAGGCTTTAACTATGGTCATCCAAGCTGACAAAATCAAAGCAGCAGAGATCAGGAGTGTGTATCACCTGCATCAAGAGGAAATCAACAGAATTAAGAGGGAGTGTGAGAGAGAAATTCGTAGACTGGTACGTGTCACTGTCTGCATCTATCTTCTTACTTACACGTTCTTGATAGTAAAGGAAAGCTCAGTGCTGGACTGGGATGAGTGGGTAAGGATGGGCGGCCAGGCTTCTGGAGCTTGCTGCAAATCTGCTTTACCTTTACCAGTAGAGAGGTCAAAATTATTTTAGAAAGGAATGGGATGTTTTGTAAGGAACTGTATTATCTCTGTCAGTCTCTAATAATATTGTTGACGTTTCAGATACTGGGAAGAGGCCTTGGGTAGGGGTATGCTAGGAAACAGTTATATTTCTCATCCCTTGCCTCTGTTTCCCCACCTTTTGTTCCTTGCCGATCCACCTTGGTCCCTCCCTTGCCCTGCCTTCGCTAGTCCCCACAAACATCTCATAATGAGCTTTACACAATCCCCAAATGCTCTTTCTTCTGCGTGCCATGGTGGGTCCCACACCTTGTAGGCAATGACCCCTTCCCTCTCTGAGGCGTCGAGGAAGGAGTTCCTCTCTGTCACCCACCCTGGTGGCTTTCCCCAGGACAGTCACTGCTGCTCCTCGTCTGGTGGCCCCGCAACCAGCAGCTCAGCAGGTTCCTGGCCTCAGGAGGTCACTGGGCTTCTTCACCTACCGTCGCTCGCCTGGTCCTCACTGAGTCTTTGTGATCGGCCTTCCATCCCCTACTCAAACCATCTGAGTCTCAGCTGCAGCAGCCTGAGTCTCAGAGGCAATAGCTTATGGCTTCTGAGTATTTCTCCAGCGGCTTTGGGAACTTGTTGGAGAAATTAAATTGGATTGTGTTGCTTGGAAAAGGGGAGAACTCCCTGCAGGAGGGAGCTCCCTCTGAGGGAAGTCTTTGTGTAAGAGCCTGGCAGCTACCAGCACTTTCTGGGGTTTAGGATGATTTTCTCTCCACTGCCGTCTTGGACACTCGCCTCACGATTAACACAGCCTTGGGAGTGCAGGACGGGATCCCTGCGCTGTCACTGCCATGCCCGAGGACATGGGAAGAAAGGTTACACCCATGCTCTCATGATGTGTATTTTGGGTCTTGTCTCAGTATTTATTTGAAGTCACCATCTTTTTGTGTTTGCCATGCTTTTTTATAGCATTCAGTGTCGCAGTATAAGCTCATCCACGTTTCTTCTAGGTTGTTATCCCTGGATTATTACCCAAATCCTAAGTAAATATCTAAAACTGCCCAGTTGGGCTGCAGACTGGCCCAAGGCGAAGCAGGGCAGCATAGCCATGCCCTGGTGAAGGCCCTGCGGGACCTGCCCACCGTGGGGCTCGTGCTGCATCATCAGTGTCCTAACGAACCGGGGTGACCGGTGGCCACTGACACACCAGGTGCTGCTCCATCGGACAGGGGAGTGTTTCCTACCCTTTATTTACCCACCCCTTCTCTCAGACTTTAGGTTGTTGGTTTTTTTCCCCTCATAGATTATTTTATTTTTATGAAGAAGATGTTAAAATAATTTATAACCAACTGATCTATTGATACTGTTCAATGTCCTGCAGTGTAAGTACTTTCTTCTCTAAACAGACCTTATTAGATGCATTGATTTAATACATCCGAATGAAGGGGTGGCTAATGGCCATCCGAACTAAACTTGCTGCGTTACATGGAAAGTCCACGCTAATGGCCTCTAATGTAGAAGCTATAAAAGAAATATGGTCTTAGTTATAAGGAATAGAGTGGTTTGATGTCGTGTTTTCTAAATTGCCTTTGAAAATCAAACTTTTTAAATTCCTGTTTGACAGAATCAGATTATCTAACTGTACTAATTAAGTTACATGATGCTGTGGTTTTACGAAGCCCTGAGTGCTTCCTGGCTGACCTGAAGCACTCTCAGCCCCACGGACTCGCCCCTGATTTATTTCCAGGGGAGCTGTTGGCTCCTGGCACCTTGTGGGGGGCCCTGCCGTTTCGGGGGGAGAGGCTGGTGCCACACCGACTGATAAAAGCTTTCGTCTCTTGGAAAATGAGGCAATTCTCAAAACACTGAAACTATACTGAAAAGCAGTACGTTTTTTCGCCTTGTAAGACAAGGGCCACCAGCACAGTGCAGGCACTGCCCTCACTGGCTGCAAGGAGGGAGGAGCAGCCCAACGGGAGCGGGTCCGTCTGTCCAGAGAGCGCTGGGACTGCACCTCCGTGTGCCGGCCGTGGCCCACATCCAGCCCTCGACTGCTAATGGCTTCCCATCAGGGCTGTAAAAGCTCCGGGATTCATCTTCGATGCATTATTTAGTTGTTTAATCAAGGGGGGAAGTAACCTTCGAGCAAATTACTATTTCTCAGCTAGAAAAAATACAAGAATAGAGAAAGAGAAGTTGTACTCACTCACATTTAGCTTTGCAATGATGCAAAGTCCTTTAACACAAGAGTAACTTTTTGTAGTTATTTATCTGTGATAAGCATAGGTTTTAATTCCGAAGTCACGTACATCAGTGCAGGCTTAGCTTATGGAAAATACTTCCATACCTAGACTAAGACTTTTTAAAAGGTGCATTAGCACTAGTCCGCTGTTCTTTCAAATTAAAGTTAGGGGGTTTTCCGTATTGAGCAGACAGGAGCACATTTGCTGATGTCTCACCACAGACTTTTGGAAAAGTATTAGATGGCCTTTAAAATACCAGATGTGGTAGGAAGGCATGGCATTGCCTGAAAAGGAACTGCGCAGCCATCACATTTCCATCAGGCAAATTGGAGTTTGCTCTTCAGCATCATCCTCTTCTGTCAGACTTTGCCAGGGAGGTGCAGGGTATAAAAGCTCAGGCTGTCTGCGTAACCAGCTCTGCTACGAGCCTTCCCGGGTTGTTGACTCACTACAGCTTTGAATGAAGTTGTCGCATCGCGCCAGACCCAGTGCCCGTGACTGAACTCTGGGGGAATCCCTGCATTCTAACCTCTTCCAGAGGAGACCTGGTGAAGGCACAGCTGCCCTGCCGCCTGTCAGACCGGCTCTGCCTGGGCACTCTGCTCTCTCCAGCACCAAAACTGAGTCCAAAACATAACTGTGGTCAAAAGGAGAATTCCAAAGGTACCTGCAGGCTGGCTCCTGCCCAGCTCGTGTGCTGGTGCCCGCCCGTGTGCTGAGCAGAGCCTGCATCCACAGCACACGCCGGCTCTTACAGCCGCTCCGGGTGGTGCTTTCGGTAGTTGTGCACTGCAGACACACCAAGGCTTGCTATCACCAGAGAGGTGTAATCTTGCTTTAGAAACAGCTCCCGCCTAGTATTTACCAAATGGAAATTCTAGCTATTTATTCTAGTTATTTTCAGGAGCCAGCGTAACCATTACCCGTGGATGCCAATGGCTTTGGACCAACCCCTCTCCTCAGGGCGGAGCGTCTTTCAGTTCTGGAGCAGCGTAGGAAAGGAAAGAACGTGCTCTGCAAAAGTGTATGTTCGAATTATTCTGGCCTCATTTTTCCTGTTTGCCCGTGTGGCTTGTGCTGCCTGTGTCTGCGCAGCCTGAGCGAAGGCTCTCTGGAGAAGCACAGCCCACCCAGCTCAGATGGCCCTGCCTCCGAGCCTTCAGAAATGGTAATGCAGAAGATGAAAGCCCCTCGCAGATGGTAACAAGTGTGGCAACAGCCTCCTTTCCAAAGAATTTCTAATTTTAGTAAACTTTTTTTAAGCTTTAATTTGTTCATTTTAGAACAGCTTAAAATACTACATGAGTGTATTTAATTGCACTCGTCTGGTCTCCCGCTGATAACAGCACAGCCCGTGGCAGGGTGTGCACAGCCGGGGAGAACAGCCCATCAGGAGAGCTCCCCAAGACCAACTGGCCTCGCATTTTGCTTGTTGGGGACTAAAGTGCGATGTGGCAAAGAGCATGTGAATTTAACTTCAGTGTAGCCTGGTGGGAAGGGAGAAGTGCTGAACGGGCACCGCAGCCTCCCTTCCCCCGGACTGGTTTGCGAGAGGACTGAAGCAGAGCTCAGAAAAACTGGAGAGATGAGATTTGTCAGAGACTGGAAAGGGTTTCTTTTCAATTTAAGATAAGCTTTACTTGATGGTGACTCCCCAAAGGTTTAGCAGCCTGCCCTAACGCCTCAGGTAAGCCCATCATACGCTGGCTCGGTGTGCAACCGCAGCGCCCCAAAGGGGAGCTCACCCCTGCGGGTGTCACCCTGAGCCCCTGCGTCTGCAGCACGTCCTGAGGTTCCTCTGCTAGGCAGTGGGAAAGTAGTGACAGTGTCTGATTTAAAGGGTGGTATCAGAGGAAAAAGCTAGGAAGCTGACTTTTTAAATATTCATTTTATTGGCAATTGATTTAGTCTATGCCTTCTCTTTTTTTTTGCCTTTATGTGATGAAAAATTGCCATATTTGGTATGATAAAGGTACCTCAGCAGTCATCCTGTACTGAAAGGCAGACAGATTATTCAAGGTGAATAATTCCTTCTTGCAGATGAGGATTTTTTTCATCATTTGTGGTTTGAACCTTATTTACAGCAGTATTTATTCCAGCTCATCCGGGGCTGCAGAAGGATTTTGTAATTCAGAGATTGGAGAGTGTGTTTCAGAGCTGAGCCAAGCTGAGCACACAGGGCTACCACGGGTGAATTTCCCTTGGTCAAGCAAAGGGAGCTCTCGTCTTGCTCCCGTGTCGTGGCACTGTGCTCCCGCCCTTCGCAGCGGTGGGAGCTGGGTGCTGCAGCCTGGCACGGCAGCCGGGCTTGGGCGCGTAAGGTGTTGGTGGTTCAAACGCTGGGGGTTAGGGACACGAGTCAGCTGTGCCACTCTGTAGGGGTGCTCTCTGCAAAGCATAAACCACAGTAGTTGCTATAAATGTACAATATCAGAACATCGGCTTGAATTATTCTTGTAGAGTGTTTGGCAATAATTGTTTAACTTATCTAGCTGGCTGTTGCTGGTGGGTGACTCGTATCACCAGGCAAAGGGGCATTCATCGCTTTGGGAGCCTCAAGGAAAACTATAGGAATATGGAGAGGGAAGGTGAGACCTTGGAGCCCCTTCCAGTCCCTCAGGGAGCTCCAGGAAAGCTGGGGAGGGACTCTTCATCATTGAGGGGAGCCATAGGAGGAAGGGGAAGGGTTTGACACTGAAAGAGGGGAGATGGAGATGAGATGTGGGGAAGAACTTGGTTGGTGTGAGGGTGGTGAGGCACTGGAAGAGGTTGCCCCGAGAAGCTGTGGCTGCCCCATCCCTGGAGGGGTTCAAGGCCAGGCTGGAGGGGGCTTGGAGCAACCTGGGGGGGTGGGAGGTGTCCCTGCCCAGGGCAGGGGGTGCCACCAGGGGGGCTTTAAGATCTCTTCTGTTGTCAGGCTGGGTGATGGGGACGAGGCAGTTCCCGAGGGCTGAATCCCAGGACAGGTCTCCTCCCATGTCCTAGTTGCTGGCTCTGACACAGTGCCTGTGGGGAGCACGTTGGGCAGGAACAGCCCCAGCTGGAGCAGGGCTTCTCCTTTGCATTTAAAACCGCAGCCTGCGGATGGCTGGCTTTGATCCGCCACGCACTGGTGGCTTCAAAGGCAGATCTCTGGGGCCTGTGGCCGGGCTCCCGATGGCCTCTGTGAATTTGTGGAACATCATAAGGAGAAATTTCCCAACCTACACCTTGGGTTTACAGTCGGGATGGAAATTATATGTTTGGAAAGAATCATATGGCTTAAAACCAGCTGCATGTCAGACTGTGCTGGGTATCACACTGGGTAACACAAGGAGGGAATAACAAATTTAACTTTGCAGGGGATTATGTTTGCATAATTGGAGTCAGCTGGGCTCACGGCTGGTTATTAATTAGTGCTCCACCATAAATATTCATCCCGCGCCGAGGCAGCGGCTGGGAGGGACGGGGAATGTCCCCGGCACGCTGTGGAGCCTCCTCCTGTGCGCCTGGTGGCTGTGACACGCTGACGCCCCGTCACACGCGTGGCCCTGGGTGACGCCTCAGCCGCGGGGTGGGAGGAGGCGTCCCCCATCCTGCACCCTCCCGGGATGGGAGCAGCGCCCGCCACAGCCTGCTGGGGGGTGCGCATGGGAACGGGCACCTCCGCCAGTGAGTTACCAGCTCTTTCTTCTCCTTTTCCTTTCTGAGAGTTCTTGATGCTGGGAAATGGGGTAGATAACACTGCTCGGGGAAACGCGTCCGTCGGTTTGTAGTGTCTCTGTAACATCGCTGTTTGATAACGAGCTGCTAATGTCAAACTGTTACGTGTATTTCATGCATGTGAATTTAATGCTAGAAAGAGAGATGTGAATATTGATGTTTCTTAATTGTTTATGAAGATTATATTTAGCGTTTTTAATGGCAAACAAACCATCAGTGAATTACTGTGAAATCTGTTGTATTTACTCCAGTTTCTTTGTTCCTCCAAGTGTTGCCTATATTGTGCCACGTCTTTGTTTGCATGTAGGTAGGGCTCAACTGGCCGATATGCTTATTTTAAACAAATCATCACTTGATTTCATGCATCCATTTGGATTTCTACCTAACGAGGTATCCAGCAGAAGGGCCTCAGGGGACATCTCTTTGTTTCATTCAAAGTTAGGAGACCATTGCCTCGATGGCAATTGTGGAAACACCTTTCATGAATTCTGTACTGAAAGAATAGAAATTTTGCATAACTTGAAACCCAGTTTCCTCGCAGGTATTCCTGAGCTGTCCCCTGAGCAGAGGCTGTGCCCCCGGGGACGGTGCGGGGTCTGTCGGGGTCTGTAGCTCAGTTCCTCCTTCGGCACCCGAAGGGCAGGAGGGTGCTGGGCTCTGCAGACCCCAGGGAGCACCTTGGCTCTCACCTACAGCTGGCGCTGGACCACGGAGCTTCCCCGGGGCGGGGGGCAGTGGGTGACATGCACCTCACCTGGCCGGGGTTCAGACACGGCCTCCGCACTGTCCAGGGGAGGGCTGTCGTGCCCCAAGGCGCCGTGTCCTCTCCCATGGGATTTATTTCACAGCCGCGATCAACCCCTGCACCCGAACACCCCAGTGGGAGCAGTTTCCCAGAACCCTTCCTGCGGTGATCGAAAGTTGCTTTTTTCCTGCCATTTCTGCAGTTGTTGGAAAGAAAGTACTTTGATCTGTTAATTCACAAAGCCATTTTTCTGCAGGTTTACAGACAAAGATACAGGTATCAGACACGGTTCTCATGAGCAAAATGTTCTTATTTCAGGCAGACCACACTTCAAAAACTGGTCATTTAAATCAAATGTATAAGATCTAAAAAACTTACGACAAAAATCTTACGCATTGAGGGTGTCTGACCCCAGATCGACAGACGTGTATGATTTCTCTCCTGTCATACAGTCATTATCTGTAAGCGCTGTGCCGCGTGAACGTACTTAATTCTTTATATTCATGTATAATGTGTGACACATCGAGCTGGGAAGAGCCTCAGGTGCTGTTGCAGCGCTGCACGTCCCCACAGGCACAGAGGTAGATTTTGGGCTGTGCTCAGACATTTTTGGTTAATAAGCAGGGCATGGGCCACCCAGGGCCTGATCCTGGCGTAAGCCACAGCCCCAGCAGCACGAGCCACCCCTCACAGGGTCCCCGGGGAACGGGGCTCGGCTCCATGGAGAGGGGGCCCTTAAGCAATCCGAGTACCCTCTCCCTGGGCAACTCTTCCTGGAGCACCTACAAATTGAGGCTGCCCGGCCCCAGGGGGTGAGCAGGGCGCTCTGAACCCAGCACCGGCAAACGGGAGAGGAGGGAATTAGAGCCAGCTGGACATTTGTCAATTAAGCACTTAATGATTTTGCATAATGTTTATTATTGCATAAGCAAAACCTTTCATGGAGAGGGGATAATTAAACAAATTGCTCACATGGGAGTCTTGGAAAAAGAGTTTTAAAAATTGACATTCCTTCTATATTTTGAAAAATAAAGGGTATTCAGGTTTTAGTATTTTTCTTTGAAAATTATGAATCCAAATTTTCAAATGGTGGTGTCCAAGCAAAGCGCTGCAAAATCATTAAGATGTTTGAGTGAACTAATCCAAATTGTAGTATGAATATTAGGGTTTAACTCTTTATTTTTTAAGATACTCTGAACCGGTATTAAGAATATGGGTTATTTCCCACTCCTTTTAACCAAGCTAATTCCTGCTGCCACGAGGGACTGCTGCGGGCAGCCCCCGGAGGGAGGGGGATGCCCCTGGGCCAGGGATGCTGCTCAGGTCCCATGTTCCAGGGGCTGCCGTGCGTCCAGCGTGGGGGGCTCTGGGCTGTGGTCCTGTCCCTCGGGGGGGGCTCTGGGCCCTGGTCCTGTCCCTCGGGGGGGGCTCTGGGCCCTGGGTCTGTCCCTCGGGGGGGCTCTGCACCGCGGGGGGGGTGCGGGGCTGTGTTGTTGCCAAGCCGCTGCCTGCCTGTGTGATTGTGTTC
>VZRU01000028.1:99516-113577 GCA_013398155.1 Pedionomus torquatus | reverse complement strand
GTCCCGAGGTGTCCCTGGGTCACGGCGGGTGCCCTCGCGCTGCCCAGAGCTCTGCCTTTCCGCGGATTAAACACCCGCCATGGCCTGTTCTCTCCCAGTTCTCTCCCGCAGTGCCATACCCAGAACATTAACTGTAGTCACCCGTTCACCGTGGCTCGATTAATACAACTCTGGTACCTTTCTGCTTTCACCTTAATTTGCTAATATTAAAAACTCCTCCGTTAACTGACCTCATATATCTGGCGTATGCAAATTTTCTTCATTGCTGATTCTCATCAAGATTTCTTTTGCAACAGCCTTAATTTTCTCAGTAGAAGGGTAGATCCTTGTACATGAGCAAACCAGTCTCCTTTACGCCGTGTCCCGAGCCTCTCCTGCACCTGTTGAATGAGGAACCCTCCAGCTCCCCGGGTGCCCCCAGCACTGCCGACACCAGCCCCCGGCTCCCGTTTGTGCTCGGCCTCTGCCAGAGAGCAGAACAAGCCCTGGGGACGGGGAAAAGGCTGTCCCGTTTGGAAGCAGATGGAACTGCCCTCTGATTCTGAACGGGGACACGTCCACCTGTACTTCTAGCTGTTTATGAATTGATTTAAGCATTTTCACCCAGATCAAGTGCTGCCTCTTTACGAGTGACCCCTTGGAGCCCAATAAGGGCTTTCTGTGGAAGAAGAGCTAATGCAATGGTAGAATTGCATGGATTTTCCCCATTTGCCCTTCAGTACTTTTAATATCGCTTCCTCCTAACGAAGTCCTTGGAGTGGGTGATGTCTGAAGCACTCAGATCAACAGTGGCACACCTTGGAAACATTGCCTTGATTTTTGATAATTTCTTTTCTGTTTTCAAGTTTACCATTTGTGCCTGCATTTGCATATACATACCCTGCATTTGCATACTTTGTGACATTTCCACTCCTGACTTTCCGTTGGGCTCATCCTGCAGCTTTCTGTGCTCAGTTAGGGTACACGGGGTACACTCTGCCACGTCAGTTTTTGAGATGCTTGGATTTGGGATGAGAAAAAGGTTGGGCTTTGAAAACTATTGATATTGCCTGTGCACTTAGGAACAGTTATTTGCAGTTGATCTTTGTTTTAGGAACAGCAGTTGGATGAAAAGGATGCCCGGCGTTTCCAACTCAAAATAGCCGAGCTGAGTGCCATCATCAGGAAGCTGGAGGACCGGAACGCGCTGCTGTCGGAGGAGAGGAACGAGCTGGTGAGTGCCGAGGCCATCGCTGCTTGGGATTCGCTGCCCTGGCCGTGCCTGACCCCCGGAATATCGAGGGGGTTTCCCCTGTGCTGTTTTGAAATCATTGCAGGAGTAGCTGCAATGGCTGAGGCACCATCCCTGGAGGGATCCAAAAGACGGGTGCTTAGAGACATGCTTTGGTGATGCCTTCTGTCAGAGCTGGGTTGATGGTTGGACTGGATGATCTTAAAGGCCCCTTCCAACCCGGACAATTCTGTGATTCTATTCTGTGATTCGCTTGTAAAATAAATACATTCCCCACGTGGTACGCTTGTTGTAAGGACTGAATACCTCATGAAGGAGGAACAGTTGCTTCCCAATGGAAAATACCAGGGGTTTTTGATCAACTCTGATTTTTTATTAGGAGAAAATACTGCTAGTGTGGTGGTAAAATAAAAAGATTAGTATGTTTGATAAAAAATAGCAGCTCTGGAGGTGTTAATTGTTTATCTTTCAGTTAAAACGTCTCAGAGAAGCTGAAAGTCAGTACAAGCCCATTTTGGATAAAAACAAACGCCTTAGTAGGAAGAATGAAGAATTGTCACATGCCTTACGTCGAATGGAAAATAAATTAAAGTTTGTAACACAAGAAAATATAGCGATGGTAAGTGTCTGTGCTGCAGGGAGAACGTGTGATTTGGTGCTAATTAAGAAGTCAGGCATTATCCCAAACCAGCCAGTTTGATGGGAAACTTGTTCCTTTCGGGTGCTCACTGAGATGTTCTGTGGTGCGCTACTGGGTGGCTTGTGGTTTTGTTGTATAGCTTTAAAAACAACTAGCTCTGAAGAAAACCTTTTTCTTTCAGTCTTTTTGCCCCTTTGAGTTGAATGCTGTCGGTGGGCAAAATGCTAAATGCTGTGGCATTGCAGGGAGGCAGGAGGGCTGAGGCCACCTCTGTGGGTGCCGCAGCTCCAGTTGTGCCGCAGATCAAAGCTAACGAGATGAACCTGGGGAGAAAGAACACTGATCCCAGCTCTCCAGATCATTTCTCCACCCAAAATTAGCTGTTGGCACATCTGCAGAGCAGCTGGGCTGCTGCTAGCCTGTCTCTGTGATGCGGTGGCCCCACGTGCCTGCTGTCCTCCCCAGTGGCCACGAGCTTCACGTAGCAGCCTGAGGAGCAGGAGCACCCTGTGTGCTCGCAGTCTGGTGGCATTGCCCAGCAAAGGGAGCAGCCCCCAGAAGAGCCGTTAGAGCGGGTGCTGTGAAGGGAAGGTTATACACTGTCCTGCTGACCATCTCCTCTTCTGCCCTGGGGTTGGGTTTTTAGAGGCAAAGAGCTGGGACGATAAGGAGACCGAGCTCTTTAAACGACCTTGACCACAGCCAGGAAGAAAGAGAAGTTGATTTCCTGAGACTACAAGTTATCGAACAGCAAAATATCATTGATGAACTCTCCAAGGTAAATGTAATACCCCTGCAATCACGAGAGGTTGACTGAGGCTGTAGCAGAACGGGAAGCCAAAGCGAGGGGTGCGAGGGGTTCTGTGGGCAAACGGGCATAGCTCACATCACCGGAACGTGGCGGGCATTTCTGGGATTACTACTCATTGAACTGAGTATAATTTATCTGTGATATAGTATTGGGAAAATCCTCTCAAGCAATGTTGTACCTGCATGGCAGAAGCGTTGCAGCAGCTCCAGTAGAGACCCTGCACCAGCGAGAGGAAATGCCAGAGCTCCAGTAGCTGGAGACAGCACAGGGCTCACGACTGCCGTGTGCGGGGGGAGGAGAGGGGGTCTGCAACAGTGTGTTCTCAGTTGCTGGAAGGAGCAAACACTGAAATCAGAATGCTCCTCAAGAAACTAACTTTTTTTTTTAAATGTCTGTACATGTACTGACATTATTTCATTCTTTTTTTTATTAGACACTGGAAACAGCTGGCTATGTGAAGAGCGTCATGGTAAGAAGGAAGTTAACTTTGTCCTCATCTTTGAAAGATTTAAACTGCTGTTCTTGAAAAGCACACAGGGTATAAAAATATTTATTATCGCCTACACCTCCGTTCAGGCAGCAAGCTTACCCGCTGTTTTTCTCAGCACAGATGTTGCCAAAGGCTGTTATCAGCAGAAGCTGGTCACCAGAGACACATGTAGTGATAGTGGAGAGGAAAGCTGTGGGGAGAGGAAAGCTATTTTTCCACCACTGGGATGACCTCCGAGGCAAAGGTCACCATGGTCACCCTGTCCTGACCGGTAGCGAGTGTCCCCATCTCCAGGGTGGCTCTGCCACGCTGCAGTTGCGTTTTTTCTTGTCTCACCCCACAGTGAACACACAGTGGAGCACAGTTGCTCATGGAGCTGCGCTGAGACGCCACAGAAGCTGTTGCACTGGTTCTAATCATCTTTCTTTTGCTGTTTTGGCTTTCATGAATATAAAGAACAATTTCTACTTGTATATGTGAAACATGGAAGATGTTGGAGTAAAGCTAACATTTGCAGATGAAGGCATGGCTATCGCACCTCGAGGCAGTGGCCAGCACTGGCGAGACTGTTTCTTGTCTGCCCAGTGACTGCTGGTGCTGATACAGTTAATGTAAATCACAGCCCTCTGAAAGCAGCTCACCTCTGTCTCTGATTCTTTCAGGAACGTGATAAGCTGTTAAGGTATAGGAAGCAAAGGAAAAAAATGACAAGAATTCCTAAGGTAATAGAGGAAGCTTGTTTTGTGACATGCTGATGGGCGTGCTGGCGTCCCGGGGTGCTCCGAGCATCTGGGAGCCGTGTTGGGGGGAACGTTCTCCTCCAGGGTCTGCAAATGGCTCTGATCTTAAATGTGGGTCACACAGGGGGAGGGATATCAGGAAAGACCCAGCTGGGGAACTGTTTGTGTTGAGCATTATTGCTCTGCACTTAGCCCGAGCGGTCCCAGGGGACTGCAGTGATTGTCGTACGACGAGACAGATTTTATGAATTAACACATCTCGAAATGATCTTTCAATGGCACTGCCTGCAAACATATGTAGGTTGTAAATAATTCATTATGGGGTTTAGTAACATGCAAAAATTGCTGGTTACAAGCATCAACAGTTAGAGCTCAGGGAAAAAGAAAATGTTAGTTCATGAGTACTTGGCAGGATGTTAATAACAGCGCGGGCGATGGCACTGATGCCGCCCGGCGTGGCTGCTCCTGACCCCTTGTCTCTGCCAGAAGCCGGTTGTGGAGACGTTTTTCGGCTACGACGAAGAAGCTTCCTTGGAGTCCGATGGTTCCTCTATCTCATATCAAACTGACCGGACAGATCAAACCCCTTGCACTCCTGAAGATGACTTGGAAGAGGTATTCATCAAAAATATGTCTTACTTTGTTTTGAAACCTCACTTCTAATGTTTAATGAAATCCCTGGTCTGTCCTATCATTTGACCGTCACCTCTGACCAGAAAATAAAAAATTGCGCAAGATGGTTAATATCTCTAGGTCTCAAGTCTTCAGTGTTTTCACAACTTTTATCCAATCTGGAAGCGTTATATCCTGAGAATATTAGATCTATAATGGCTTTATAGGTCAGAGGTCTAAACCAACTGAGAAGCTGGGGAGATCTGTTCACACCGAGATTTACCGCAGGTTTGTGCACGTGTAGTTGGGTCGGGTCCTTCCCTTTGTCACTTAGACCTCAGCACAGAGCACAGCCTTAATGATGAGGTTTGTGTTTTGGAAGGAGAAGGAGGCAGTCCCGAAGCCCCGGTCTCCAGAGGGAAGGCTGGTGCCTCCCCGGGATATTGAGGCTGTGACTTTTCGGGAGGCTCCGAATGCAGAGTGCACAAAGGCAGCTGGCAATGCAAATAGAAGGGGTTGTTCCTGGTGGATTGCAGGGCTTCCCTGCAGACGCATTCCCCAGTGCGTGTCAGATCCCTGTATCATTATGTGTTTCTGGGTTTAACAAGAATCTTGTCATAAACAAAAACCTCCTAATAATGACTTGCAGCCCTTTTATGGAACGATGGCTGCGATTTTTCACCTGCCGTTCCACCCGTTTCCTGCGTCGTAATTAGTTCTGTTAAAAGGGGACCTAAAGAATTCTTGTCTCCATGAAAGATACACGGGTGGTTGCCAGGTGTGAGCTGTGCTGCTGCAGATCTGAATGCAGTCTTACATGTAGGAGCCTATGTATTTTGGGTTGCTGTGCTGGCGTGCTGTTCCCTGTCAGGCAGCTCGTGCATGCAGCCGGCAGCGTAGTTCCAGTTCACGTCCAGTGGAATATCCTGGTTAACCTGACATGACAGCGTTCGGTGCCGGGTATTGTAAGGAGAGTCAAGAAGGAGAAGGGCTCTTCTCATGTCGACGTCATCACTTCTACAAATATTAACTCTAGATTAGTGTTTTAATAATTGAGTGGGGCTGCCAGACTGGAAACCTGTTGTTGTTTCAAGGAAGTTGTATTTGCCCCAGATGTGATGACTTTGCTGTTACAGTAATGAAGGGCGGTTCAGTCGTTAGTTCAGGCTGTGGATGGTTTGTATCCTTCTAAGGTGGGAGGATTTCATCTTTTTTTTCTGTATTGCATTTTCTTGCAAGAGACATTTAAGGGGCAAAAGAGAAGTGGTCTGAGAGCACATACACACGATCCTTAGCACTGGGCTTCTCAGACTGCATTTTGAAAGTAATAATTTTGACACTTTCGAGAAAGGAAGCGTAATCCAGTCTCATAGTGCTTCTTACCCTCGTTGCAGAAGAAGCACCTGGTGCAATGTGTTTGTTCTCAATTCCAGGGCATGGCCAAGGAGGAGACGGAGCTGCGGTTCCGGCAGCTGACGATGGAGTACCAGGCTCTGCAGCGCGCGTACGCCCTGTTGCAGGAACAGGTTGGAGGAACATTGGATGCAGAACGAGAAGTTAAGGTCTAAATGGCTTATATTATGTGAAAATAAAGAATTGTAATTGTGGGGGGGGGTTCCAATTGTACTTGCTTGGGTTATTTTGGAGCTAACTGGGGGTGATGGCAGGGGGCTGGGCTGGGCCGGGCTGGCTGCCAGGGTGGGCTCTGGGGGCTCTGACACCAACCAGCCCATCCAGCATCCCCCATCGGTGCCGGTGGGCTGGTGGAACCATCGCTAATACGGCTTAGTCTTCACCTCTGATCAGTTGGAAAGAAATTCAGTCAGAATTTTTATGGGAAATCCTTAAAACTAAGCTCTTTTCTATGCAAATCTAGGACGGATAGCCTTAAATATATAATGCCTGGTATTTAATTCCTTCTGGATTGTGTGAGATTACATGATTCCTCATAAACTGTTTAGAAGGCTTACAGCTGAGAGAGATTCTTTTTCCTAATTAAATTGCAAAGTGTCTGTGCTATTCTGCCTGCCCCTCTGCCTCACACGGCCTGTGCAGCCCCAAACCTGGCATAAGAGGGTACGTTTATTAAGAGCAGTTGTATGTTACAAGGAGTTGGCAGGGAATGCATGGCTGAATATAGGAAATACAGGGACAAACTCTGTTCTGACAGTTCGATTTGTTTGTGTTCTTTTTTTTAATTTTATTTTTTTTCTCTCGTATGGTACAGACACGTGAGCAGCTCCAAGCAGAAATCCACCGTTCCCAGGCTCAGATAGAAGACCTGGAGAAGGCCCTCGCTGAGCAGGGGCAGGTAATGCCCATGGCAAACACTGGCCCTTTCGCCAGCCCCCTGGGGCAGGAGGGGGCTCTGGGGACGTGCCTGGTCCTGTTTCCATGTGCAGGTGCCGGTGGGTGATGATCTATCTATAGAGTAATCCTGGTGCAACTTTTCCATAGCTGCTTCTTTCCATACGAAGCAGACATACCAGGGAAGAAATTGCCTTTCCAAAAAAACAGCCGGAAGCTTAAAATGTTTTTTTAGAACTTTAAAATAATAGTAAATCATTTGATCCTTGCCTTTCCAGCTTCGCCTCTTGTTATTGTTAACCTTACTGATAAATCATGTGCTGGGTTTTGTGGCTTTTATATATCCATCAAACTGAGAAATTAGTTTCAAAATAAGGTTTATTCTGCCTAGTGTTAAGAAATATGTAATCACTATAATTAAAATTTAACAGTAACTGCACAGCTAGAAATCTCCCTTTTATCACAAACCAACCTTTTCTCAGAAAGCTGGGGTTTAGCCACTGGAGTGTGTCTGTTCCGTTTGCATGCTGCAGACTGAAGGGGTGAGCTTTTGTATCACAGGAAGTATCGGACCTGCAATTGCATCTCTAATGTTACTCTGTCCCGTTGCTCTAAATGTGGGATTTAATGAAATACTCACTACTGTGTTTGTGCTAAACAATGCCAGTTCACCTACAGCACCTTTTCCTTTTCAAGGACATGAAGTGGATTGAGGAGAAGCAAGCATTGTACAGAAGAAATCAAGAACTGGTAGAAAAGGTGTTCGTTTTTTCTGTTTGTATTATTCAAATGCTAATTGTAGCTAGAGAATGCAGAAGGTGCAGTATTTTAATCTGTATCACACAGCTCTGCCGGAAATAATTCATGTGTAGTTACAAGATCCTTATAAACCTGCCAGAGAAAGGGATTTCCTGACATTCCCTCTCGCCCCATAAAATGTCCCAGTGTGAGACCACAGTTGTGGGAAAAGCCCCACGCTCCCCAGCACCGGTGCTGTGGTCCCCACTCCTGCTGACCCCAGGGGTGGGCTCAGACCCCGGCGTTCCCCTGCAGGAGCAGAGCCTGGCGGGTCTCAACTCACCTTCTGCAGGCGGTGCTGACACGGGGTGCTTTATTTTGCAGATAAAACAAATGGAAGCCGAGGAAGCTCGCTTGAAACACGATGTACAGGACGTTAAGGATCAAAACGAGCTCCTGGAGTTCAGGATCCTGGAGCTTGAAGTGAGCACATGTTGCAGCCGCGGTTCTGCTCCCAGGCCCAGGCTGTGGGAGCCAAGGCGGGGGCTCTGTGGCTTTGGGAACTCGCCCATGTTTACTCTAAAGAGCAATTATTGTCATTTCAGGAGAGAGAAAGACGGTCGCCTGCCATCAACTTCCATCATGGCCCTTTTACAGAGGGGAAGAGCCCTCTCCAGGTGTACTGCGAGGCAGAAGGTGTAACAGTAAGGGATTCTCGTTTCCTACTTTCCCTTCCCTCAGTAAAGTCAGACATTCTATTCTGACTCCTGGTTTTCTATTTCTCTCTTATTAGGACATAGTAGTAGCAGAGCTGATGAAAAAATTGGACATTTTAGGGGATAACGCCGTAAGTGTATGTTCCTTTAATAAATTGTGCATGCTTTGGTACATGCTCGTGCTCGTGTTAAGGCAGCAAAGCCTCCTTGGTTTGCTACGGCACCGCCTGGCCTCCCTGTGCCCAAAGTGCTGGGCTGCCAGCTAAGTGGTTTCTGGCTTTTTAAGATTTTGTTTGTAGCCTTCTGACCGGTGCCATGTGGGATCTTGCTGTCACCTGTCACTTTAAAAAGTTCAATGATTTGGAAGTGTTTTGAAGCTCTGATGTATTTATTTTCTGGTCACTGTTCACACATGGTTTGTTTATTTGCTTGCTCTGCGTTTGCTTGGCTTTTACATTTTAGCAGCTGCGTATTTTAATTTTGTCTAATAACCCCTAAAACTCCGATGGTCACCAGGATATTAACAAAAAGCCGCAACAGCAGCATGAAAAGTAGAAACATTAAAGGCCAAATTTGACAATGTTTCTCCTTTAGCAAATGGAAGTGGTTAATTATACCTATCGTTACGGATACAGAAGATATATTTGCCCTTGTGCGTGGTTTTTCCTGTGCTCTCATCTGTCAGCAGAGCCCCCGAGCTCCCCTGGCTGGAGGGGCAGAGGGGAGCAGAGGGTCTCGCAGAGCTCTGGGTCACTGTGGGCTCCTCCGAGGGACGGCCCTGCTGCAGCCATCGCTCTGCAGAGCAGTCCCTGCCGGTGTCACGGCTCCTCACCGGGGCTGCCCCAGTTCTCCCCTGCCTCTGTACCATTTAGAAACCAGCAAAAATGCCAGCCCTGGGGCTGTGGGCAGCCTGAAAGTACCAGGTGTTCACCTCTCCAGTTAGACCAGTTGGGCCATCCTGTCTCCACCGTCCCTGTCTCTGATACCTGCACGCTCTGCCCCACCGAATCGGGGCAGGAGTTAGTGCAGGGGCTGAAACACTGCAGTGAGTTACATTCACACTGGCAGAAACGAAGAATCCTAAAATCTTCTGTGTGCAAAGAGTAAAAAAATGATACCTATGAGCTTTAACCCCCAATGAGCTGAGACTGACCCCACTAATGTGTGGAAAGAGAATGCCTGTTAGGCTCTTAACAGCCCTGCCCGTGGTGGCTCCCACGGTGTTAGTCATGTAGGGTTGGTCCCGAGAAGAGCCATTTGGGACAGTGTCCCACACAGGCAACTTGGAGACAAACAGGGACCAAAAAAGTGACGGCTCTTCTCATGTTTTCTGTTCCCTCTCAGTTCCTCTTGGCTCCTTCTGCTGTAGTAATGATCTCTAGATAGTAACGTTATTTCCTCCTCGCTTGGGTTCTTTCCTGTTACATGCAGGCAGTTAATTCCAGATACGACACAAGGGGGAGTTCACACTTCTCACCTCGGAGAGCTTTCAGATAACTGCAGATTGTTGTTATCCCTTGTTTTTTCCCTGTTTTGCCAGGTGTAACCTCACAGGCTCAGCCACTGATGGTAGACCCTGTCCCATGGGTGCCCCTCATCCTGCCTGGCTGTTAGGGAGGCTGGGAAAGGGAACCCGAGTCCCGCCTGGGTGCCATGATCCCTGCCTTTTCCACACATTTTCTCACTTGCATTTCTATAGATGCCCCTTCGGCGGCTTCTGGCAGCCACTTGCTGAGCCGCTCTGAGTTAAATACTGCTCTGAGTAAGGCAGCCCCTTGCGAGGGAACCTCTGGGAGCAGAAGTGAAGGTCTGCGGGTGCAGGACATCCCCTAGGGACCTGCATGGAGAAGGGGGCTGAGGATGCCCTCCCTTCCCCCAGGGGAAGGGGGATGGCTCCCAGGAGAGAACACCACTCATACGCTCTGTGGATGGTTTCATTTTTAATGTAACCTGACTTGTTTTTAAAAAAATTATTCACATTTATGGAAGAGACAGTTTTCAGGAGTCCTGAGGAAAGGTTCTCCCAAGCCTGCTGGACAGCACAGTCACTGTCCCTAGCCCTCTGCATTGAACTGACGTTCACCACGGCCACCCTCCTCACCCACATCCTGATGGAGTAGTAACCCAGTGACCCGCAGAGCCCAGCACGTCCTCCTGAGCCCGGCAGCAGCAGGTCGGGCTCAGCTCTGGATCCCAACCAGAAGGGTTCACTGCTGGGGCACAGGCAGAAACAGAGTTTCTGTATTTTTTTTTTTTTTCTTTTTAAAAAAAAAGCAACAAAACCCCCCTGAACATGAACTGAAAAACTGACATCTTAGCAAGTGTTCTAACGCCTGAGTTTGTGCTGTGTGCGGTACGGACGCTGTGTTACCCTGCTGTGCCTGTAATGGCACACAGAGGGCTTAAGGCTCCGTCTCTTTTCCCAACGGCACGTTGTGCTTGCCTTGGTGTTGTCTCGTGGAACTGTGTGCTTGTTCCCTGGGGCAGAAAACAGACCCAGTGTCAACATCTGTGTTTTGGTAAATGTGGGGATTTTAGAAGAAGTAACACTATGTATGATAACAATTCAGAGGGAATAGTTACAATTGTTTTTACAACCATGTTTCACTACAGCACTAATTTGCTTTGCTTTAGTTTATTGTTCCTTAAAGATACCTAATTTCATATTTATTTAACACGGTAGTACCCCAAGTAGTGATTAATAGCAAGACACTGGGATTTGTAATTATATTCTGCTTTTGTAATTATATAATATGATAATATAATTTGTAATTATATTCTGCTTTTGGTGCAGAATCTGAGCAACGAAGAGCAAGTTGTTGTCATACAGGCAAGGACAGTCCTCACGCTGGCTGAGAAGGTAATAACAACTGCATCCGTAAACCTGTGTCTGACAGCATCTCGCCCTCCCAGAACAGCTCACCTAAAGACATCGGTGATATAAATGATAGTTTCATCACAAAATGTCCTGATTCTTCACGTGGAATTATCCTCACACTAGTTTTTGTGAAAATAAAGGTAACATTCAGGCAATTTAGACAGACATCACTTATTTTTAAATGTTACTTAATTAGCAGAATGATGTTAGAAGGTAAAAGACTAGGCTTTGAAGCAATGCTTTTTTCCACTACCAATATATATAAAGGATGTAATGATAAAGTTGGTGTTCCCCCTCTGTTCGGTGAATTTAAGTGAGCACTGGCAGGGGGTGCTGCAGGAGAGCTGATGCGGCGCTGGCTCTGCTGCCTAGGCTCAGGCACCCCTCTCTGTCTCTGTCTCTGTGCAGTGGCTCCAGCAGATTGAGGTGACGGAGTCTGCGCTGCAGCAGAAGATGCTGGATCTTGAGAATGAAAAGGTACCGAGAGAGGAGGGGAAGGAACCAGCGGGAGAGGCAGCGGGAGGGCAGTCACGCCAGGGCCTTGGCACTGACCCCTCTTCCTTCTGTCCCCAGGAGCTCTTCAGCAAGCAAAAGGGCTACCTGGATGACGAGCTGGACTTCAGGAAACAGTCCTTGGATCAAGCTCACAAGGTGAGGAAGATCACTCTTGGCTGCGTTACGACGTCTTGGTTAGCTTTCCTGGTGGGATAGTGCACTCTGGTCTCTGCAGAAAAACTGTGCTCTGGAGTCCCCCGAGGGCTAAAGAGCCCAAATGATGTGTCCTCTGAACCCTGCGCTAACCGTGAGCTCCCTGTAGACAGGGTTTCTTGGCTTTGGACAGTCTTTGATGGAGTTAACTGAACATTAACTTACTAAACACAAGTTTTAAGTTAGCAGAAGTCTCAAAAAATGACTGATAGGAAAATTATATTTTCAGCAGCTTCTCTTTTCCTTCCAAAATAGAGATTTTAGCCTAGACATTTCCTTAGATTTTAGATTACAGCTCAGTTAGCAAAAAAGCTCGATATATACTCATGAAAGATATAAATGCATAAATTTTCTTACCAGTTTATCTCATTCTTTCGGTTCCATTTCAATCTTAAGCCCAGTTACATGGCAACGAGTATTTATGCCTCTTTTCTGGATACCTATTGTCTGGTTGTGTCTCAAACCATTTGGGAGAGTTTTACTCAGTACACTCTCTGTCCTGTAAGGGTAATTTTTAAGACTGGCTTTGCCAATGCTGAGCTACGTCTGGAACCAATGACTGTGCACAGTGGAAACCCTGGAAATTACACAAGCCCCCCCTTACTTGTGGTCTCAGCCCTAAAAACAGATTATCCCCTGCAGCCTTGAGCTGCTCAGAGGCGCAGAGCCTGGAGGATTCATCTTCAAAGATCAGCCAGCCCCGAGAGAGGTGGTCCTTGGGGTCTTGGGCATTCCTGGAGTGCATCATGCAGTGGCCCCCAGCGAAGCCATGGGCTTTAGTCCTGGCACAAATGCAGCATGGAAGCAGTGAGAAAGCTTTGTTCTGCCCCAAAATTCCAGTGGCAAAAGCTCTTTTGATTTCTATAATTTGTTTCACTGCCGTGTTTCCTTTGTGCCCCTTGAGATGAGGAGCCGCTAATCTTCCCCTGTGAAGTGCAGCCAACGAGATTACCAGCTGTAACCGCTAAGCTTTTTGCATGGTTTTCACTCCCTTTGGCTGCTCCGAGAAGCTCTTTGCTCAGGCAGAGACTCCTGACTCCAGAGGCAGAGCTGCTGCTCCAGAGACCCTCCACTTCCCCACTCTCTTCCTTCTTCACAAGTCAGCGTGATCAGAGAGGGATAGCAGTTGTACAGCTGAGGTTTGGGGCCCAACAGAAATCCATGTTTCAAATAACAGCATTTTGTTGTGACAGTTAACAGTTATCAAGGATGTTGGCGTTGTTTTTAAAAGTGAAAGCAGAATCTTCTTCTGAGATCTAGTCTGATCTCCCCCCAGAGATACCACGGCTGCTGTCTGTCCATTATCAGTGTCCGTAACTCCTGCCATGATCTTGTTGTTCTTGTGAACACTTGTGTTCTTCTGTCCTGACTCTGCTAAGATGTAGTAAGAGAACACCAGCAGCAGCCTCAGGTGAAAAAACCTGTCAACTTTTGAAGTGAGCTGAAGTCTCACAACAGAAATCTATGGCACCTTCAAACAGCCTCTCCAGAGTTCAAACCCACTATTGCAGCAGTCGTGGTCTCCTGCAGCCACAGAGGGACGTGCTGGCAAGATGCCACTAGCTCTGCAGAGGGTCTGCAAAGGTGCCACCATTTGCTGCTTTGTCTTGTTTTTTTGGCTTCCATGAAGGAATAACATTCCCCTCGGACTTTGAAGCAGAAGGCATTGTCTGGCAGAGTCATCTGCCATAGAAGGTACCGGGGGGATACGGTGCCAGTAAATCTGGAGGGTGCAGGTAAAATCTGGGTGCAAGAGACGTTTCCTGATGCAACGAGGCAGAGGCTTTGCAGCTGGAGACTGCAGGAACATGGATTTTTCCTGAGCGTGAAGCCTCTGGGAGCTGACAGCTCTGCCAGGAGAAGTGTTGGAAATGCCTTCACGTCGGGCATTTTGAGCTGGTTGGTTCAAAATGCTGCAATCCCCCAGGAGGGAGTCATCCCCTTCTGGCAGGAGTACGAACAGGAGTATGAGCCGTGTCCTCTGCTGCTGTGAACAGAACAGCTGGGAAAGGAACTGAGAGACTGAGTGGTGCATGTAAAAAGTGTCTGTACCTCACAAACGACTCTTACATGGACCTCTAGTCCCTTTAACTTTCCTTTTCTTCTTTTTGCCTTTTCTCCCCACAGCCATCTCCCCGTCTCCAGAAGGGAGAAGCTGACACTCGTGTATTTTTGAGAGGCAGTCAGGCG
>VZRU01000028.1:82796-99508 GCA_013398155.1 Pedionomus torquatus | reverse complement strand
CCCACAGGGTAAAAGCAGCCTCGGTTATTTTCCCCCAGATTGGGTTTTCCATGCTGTCCTGTGGGGGAGGCTCAGCACACACCCCCTCTCCCCTCCCGCTGCCTTCCCAGGGTAGGATTTTCAGTTCCTCACCCAACCAGAGACAAGGTGAAGCTGACAGCCTTATATTGTTTTTGATTAGCAAATTCTGGAATTAGAAGCCATGCTCTATGATGCCCTGCAGCAAGAAGCTGGAGCCAAAATTTCCGAACTTCTTTCAGAAGAGGAGAAGGAGAAGCTGAAGAGCGCCGTAGAGCAATGGAAGCGGCAGGTGATGAGCGAGCTGCGGGAGAGGGACGCCCAAATCCTGCGGGAAAGGATGGAGCTCATCCAACACGCACAGCAGGTGGGTGCAAGGGCACAGGCACAGCAGGACGAGGGGTGGGACGGTCCCTTGGATGGGAACGTGATGAACTTGTGAGCACCAGCCTCTCCTCCCAGAGCTGTATCCGGGACGGCTGGTCCTGGGGCCAGAGTTTGATTTGCCCTGGATAATCCCTACAAACAGGGCATTTTGGGTTTCATGACTTTGTCACACATAGTGACAGTCTCGGAGGACTCACCTACAGTTTAAAACCCAATTTATTTTTTTTAGAAGCACAGCACATAAAATTTTTATCTCCCAAAATAATGCATCTTCTGGGTACATCTGTATTTGGTTGGTTAATAAATATTTTTTTATTTGAAATCTGACAGAGAATTAAAGAGCTAGAAGAAAGAATTGAAGGCCAAAAAAGACAAATAAAAGAGTTAGAGGAAAAGGTAAGGTAATGCAGATGACACAGTTACTGTATGTGCACATCACCATGTATTCATTCCACCTCGGCTCAGAGAACAATTCTGGTAGAAGCCTGTGATCGTTAGAGCAGTGAGCGGGCGCGAGAGCGTTCCAGGAAACCACTCTGCGTTTGCATTGGTCCCTCTGAGAAGGAAAGGTGTTACCTGCTGAAATGGAACCTTTCCTTCTCTTACCCGTCACTGAAGTCCGAAGCACAGGACTGGGCAAGCATGGGGGGTCCAGCTGCCCTGGGACAGGGGTGAGAGCTGCTGGGGCTGAGGGTGAGGTCTCACACGTGCTCTGGGGACGGAGCTGGGGATCTTTTCTCCCTCCCGTCTCCAGCATCTGCTCGGACCTGCCTTCCCCAGGGGAGAGAGGAGGCTCCCTCTCCTGTCCTCTGCTCGCCTGCATCCACAGCAGGCACTCTCACCCTTGGTAATGGCATCAAGGTTTCTCCAGGCAACCCAAACCTGTTGAATTTTACCCTAAAGTCACCCTCATCTGAAACCAGCTATTTCTGATGACATTCCCATGGGAGAACTTGTTCAGGTACAGCTGGGACTGAGGAGTTTCAGCCAAAACTAATCACAGACCTTAGCAGTGTGGGATTTGGGTTTTTTTGAGGTATCAGAAGAATTCAGCTAATTGTTTTCCACCCATTTATCGTGAGCCCTTGGACTGGGCTCTGCTGGGGCAGGAGAGGACTCTCGTCAGCCCGAGGGCTGCTGGGCTCTGCCTGAGCTGACCTGAGCCCTGGACCTTGCTTCACACTTTATGTTTCTTTTCAACTCTGAGTTTTGTTACACTCTGTCTGTAACCACAGCTTATTTCTCAGCTAAACACCCTGTAAACTCTTATTCTCTTTCTTCTCTTCCATTTCTCCTCTCCTCCCTCCCCTTTTCAGTTTTTATTTTTGTTTTTATTTTTCTCTTTAGCTTTCATTCTTTGGTCATAGTCCTTCAGGCCACACACAAAAGGTAAGTCCTTGCATCACCTCTGATCTCCCCTCTTCCTTTTGTAAAGCACCTGAGCCCTCTCGCTCAGGCCTCCTGAGGTGCCCCAGAGGGCCCAAAAATGGCAATCTCTAAAGCCCCTGCACAGCTGGGCTGGCTGCCACGCTCACAGCTGGATCAGACCCCTTGCATTGGCTTGTCCTGGCTCCAGGCTAAAAACCTGGAATGGTTTTGGGGGCACGTGTCTTTTATAAATGCGTTTCTCCCAGCATCACGCCTTGGTGCCCTAAATAGTGCCCAGCCCCACCTTTGTGCCATGTGAAGAGGAGATAAAATGCCGATGTGTTTGTGCTTCCAGAGATGGTAGAAGTTACCGCGTTGTGGGTGGCACGGGGGGGGACATTCCCTGTTGTCACCAAAGCCTACAGAAACGCAACACAAATCCGTTCTCATCAGTTGTACAATTCCAACAGCTATAAATACAAACCTCACCAAAACTTCATGCATGTTATTTCTGCTAAGATATACTTTTTTTTAATCCATGTTTTTATCTCTTTCTCTTGTTCCAGCCAACCGAGGAAGCTGGAATTGCTCCTACTGTTACTAACAGGAAGACAGCACTGATGACCGAGACACAAAAAGAGACATTGCCATTTCAAGAACTCCAAATATCTCTCATATTTTGCTGCCAACGATGGAAGATGCAATCTCACCCTTTCAGACTGAAGCTGAGCTGGGGTATGTGGGAACGCCTGTACGGGTGGCTCCTGCGCCACGGGACCCTCTGACGGAGTGTTTGGAAAAGCCAGAATTGAGCTGACAAAGAGGAAAGCCAAAAACCCCCTCCCTGCCTCCCCCCAGCCACGGGCTCCTTCCCGGGGTCCTGGCTCTGCTGCTCGAACTGCCTTTCGGTGGAAGTCCTGGCTCTGCTGCTTGGAATAGCTCTCGGCTTTGCTCACGGAGCTCTATACTGATTCAGATCAACTGGATGTCTTTGGTTCCCTGCTAAGCAGGCAGCACATTGCTTCTCTGGAGAAGTGCCCGTGTCCTTTTTTGTATGTCACACATTTATATTTGTTAGTCATAGTTATTTAAAAATCTGTCTTGGAAGAAGATTTTAGGAAGAGTTCCAGGAGAGTAACTCACGAAAAGATAGATGTGAATGAAAAGGAGGTGGCTTGTTCCGTAGCACAGGGTACGTCCGATGGTGGTTGAATTTCCCACAGCTTCAGGGGGAGACCTGAAGGTGCATTTGAAGCCTCCAGAAAATCAAGTCCTAATGTTGGGGGCAGTTTTCAGCAACTGTGGCCCCCAACATGATGAGAAAAATAGCACGACAATTTATGATTTGCTGTCCCTAAATGATGACAAAAGACTTAACATTTTCTCAACAAAAAAGTTTAACCTGGAACAGAGTGAATGGGAAAGACGTTCTCCGGATCCACGTGCACTGGGCTGGGGGAGGCGGCAGAAGAACCTGGGGACGAGGAGCCCGGGTACGTGGCAGCCCCAGCTCCAGAGGCTGGCGCCGGAGCCAGGAAGGAGAAATGGATCCTCCAGAAATCCAGGCAAAGGAGGGAGAATCCGGAAGGAATCCCAGGGGTGTGAGTCGCCAGATGGGAACCGCAGCCGAGCGCACAGAGCCAGGCTGGCCAGGAAGGGCAAGGACAGGCTCCTGTCCTCAACTTTCCACAGCCACTGTGTCACCAAGGTCCCCAAGGGCAGGACACGGGTGGGAACTGCCCCTCCCCTGGGAATGGAGGCAGGAAGCAAAACCAGAGCTCCTGAGAGGTAAGACTGAACGGGAAACCAACTTACGGTCTAATTATACACAGCAGGTCGCTCCCTCGGCGGGGCTGTTTGTGCCCCTCGATCAAGTTCAGGTGTTTCTGATGATAATGCAGAGAACATCTTGAAATTACCAGAGGCTTTAAGTAAATATTCTTTATTTATCTATCTCTCTTTTTCTTCAGTAATTTAGGTAGTGAATTTCAGTATGGCAAAATGACATATGGCGAGTTCCTTGCTTTAGGTCAGTGGTCACACAAAAAAGTACTCGGCAGGTAGTCACATGCACTGTCCCTTTGGGGAACAAGCAGTCACGGTGCTTTTTAAATGCAATACATGAAACTAATTTTTGTTTTGCATTGAAAAGATGAATGGTATTCAGAAAAGTATTTTAATTCTCAATTTCACTTATTTTTTTTCTAATTTATGCTGGTAATGAGTGACTTGGCTGGTAAACATGATGAGGACAGTAGCAGCAGTCTCCTTGGCACTGCTGGAGCTGTCTCTTTGCGGGAATATTTAAGAGCGCAGGGACGTGCAGTGGGGGACCAGAACCCGGCGAGGCGGTTGAGGAGACATCACCACTACCACAGCCTGGGGTGGGGGGTTGTCCCACCCAGGATGACCAGTGCTCGCTGGACTCACGTGTCTCCCTCCCCAAATGAGGGAAAAGACCCCAGTCTCTGAAACAGAACAAGCTGGACTAGCACAGCCGGGCACAGAACTCCAGTTTCCCAGTCCCCCGCTGGCTGGTGCTGGGGGTGGCTCAGGCACCGGGAAGCCAAGAGGCAAAGGCAAGTGCTCACCGTAGGGCCTGGGGGCTGCGGCCCTTTTTGGCTGGGGCTGTCCCAGCCCTCCTTAACGTTGCACTTGGTCCAGCTGGCACTTCTCACAGGACTCGTGCTGCTTTAAACCAGGATTGTCCCTCTCTACTTCATCCCAGCAGTTTTCTCCTATTTCTTCCCCTTCCCTCCTCCCCCCAGTAGCTTTTCTAAGCAGAATGTCCATCCAGTCCGAGTCTGAACTCCTCTCAGACCTTAAGGCACCTGAGTGCAGGTTGCTGATGTGCAGGGGACAGTGGCGTTGGGTGGCACGGGCACGGGAGGGCAGTCACGGCTCAGGCACTGGCTTTTCTCTGCCTTCTCTTGCGTTGAGACCATGCAGCTTCCCACCGCGCTGGTAACAGCGTTTGGATGTGTGTGTGTGCATAAATACACTTGTGTGTATAAATACATATATGTGGGTTAGCATGGGGAAGGTTGCTGTTTCAAATATTTTATAAAAGCATTGTGTATCCTTAATTATAGCCCTAATTCAAATTTGGGGTGGATGTTGGTAGGACCGGCCGGCGGAGGGTGCTGCGGGCAGACGGAGCTGGGAAGAGATGTCTGCTGCGGGGTCACCCACGGCCCTGCCTCGCAGGCTGTGGGGCTTCAGCAGTTTTAGGAAGGTGCTTCAGGCCCTTGTCTTGGTTATTTTTCTGTGTGTTAAAGTCACACCAGGGTCTGGGGACTCACAGGGGTAGGCAGGGCTCCCAAATTCCCAAATAAACAAGTTCTCAGTTAAACTAAGAGAAGTTTTTCTTGACATTAAGTTTTGCATTTATAGAAGGCCTCGAGTATCCCAAAATTCCTAATCCTTTTCCTGATAATCTTATCTTAATAAAAATAACTGACATTTATTATAGCTCTATTTGGTATTTTTTAATTGAAAAAAAAAAAAGTAACATCTGATAAAGATAAGTAGTGTTTTAAAAGAATTCTACTTGGGAACTGGACATTTCTGTTCCATCATAAAAACCCGCTTTCCTTTCTTCTGTCAGACCCAGCAGCAGGCTCTGCTGCAGAGGCTGTTAACCAACAAATGCAGTAATTAGTGACTCCTTTTTGAAATATGCAAATGACAGAGTACTGGGCTCTGAGCTAAAGCAAATGCACCTGTTCCAGCAGACTTGGACCCAAATGCTGCTGCCTTTCTGCTTACGTGGGTTATGTCTGGAGAGATGTCCATTTCTGGTGTTCTGTGACAGGTTGGAGCTCTCAGAGATCTCAGGGGACTCCGAAAAATGAGATGCCACTTGCTGAAGCCCAGGTTTGTGCAGGGGAAATCTGTACGTGATGCACAAGACTGTACTTGGATGCACGCGCTGGGGGAATTCAGCAGCACGTGTCTGAGCACACATTCAGCTGAATCCTAGATAAACGTTGGGAGTTTAAATCCCAGCATTAAACTCACATTTCATAAATCTGGCCAAAAGGTTTTCTGGCTTCAGGCACAACCTGCTAAGACCCTGCAGATCATCAGAGGGAACCCTGTCCCTCGCTTTGGAGTTGCTCAGGACATGATGCTGTTGGGTTTCAGGAGATAATTGTCCCCGTTCTCTATTTTTTTCTGCTGTCTAGAAGCTCCCAGTGCGATGCCGTTACCCGCAGCCAGCCCTGCTGAGCAAGAGGTGGTCACAGGCGGGAATTCTCTGTGTCGGGGGGACAGCCCTTTGTGGAGAAGCGATGGGGGTTTGTCCAGTGTGGGCAGTAATCCCACTGCTCTTCCTGGGAACAGCGGTTCAGGTCAGAACCCTAAGGGTTCTTGTTGGTAATAGAAGGTAGTACTCCAGTTACAGTCTTAATTCAAACAAGGAAGATAGTAATACTACGAGAAGATGATTTATGTTTTTTCAGTGCTAACAGGACCTCAGTCTGAAAGCCGGTGGCCGTGGGACAGCGTGTGCTCGAGGAGCGTGGGGTTTGCCTCTCCCCAGGGACCACCAGTGCTGCCCAGCAGCAGAAGGCAGCTCCGGGCTCAGCGGGGGCAGTGACCCCTCTGCTGTCAGATCCTCCAGCCCCTGCGTGTCCTACGTCAGCAGAAATGCTTTTCCAAAGTGCTCTTGCTCTTAGCATTTAAGCGAAAGAATACACAACATATTTCCTGCTGCAGGCAGGAATTCAAAATAGCAACTTCAGATCTTCAAAATGAGCCCTTTTTGTGGACCCGTGGGCCAGGGCCAGGGGTGATTCTGGCTGTACCAGGGCTGCCCCCTCTACAGGACCCTCTTGGTTTGGTAGATCGTTACTTTAAATTTCTTTAAGCGTTGATCCCATAATCAAACTGCTTTTGTATCAGTGTGCTTTAGTTGGCAGAAAAGGTTGGGGATTTTTAAGGCCAGGAGCCTATTTTTCCAGACACGATCCACAGGGGAGATAATGAGCTACTGGAGCTTAAATTTTCCCATAATATTCTATCAGCTGCCTTCTGTGTAGATTTATGTATTCATGCATTTTGAAAGGGGTTGTAAATGGCTTTCTTCACAGGGGTATGGAGCTAAGGCTAATGAGCTACATTATCAGAATGCTAATTGGCAAGTCTTTGCTGTGCAGGATGACCTAAAACATCTTTGTTTAAAGTGAACTGAGTAGGGAAACCCAGGGCTTTAAGACGACTCCAGATGAGCAAAGAGCATTTGTGGGAAGACAGAAAATGAGTCCAAGGCTGCTCGGCTTTGCTGCGCTCCCCTCTTGGGTGCCTTCTCCATCTCGGGAAGGAGCGGGGTTTGGCTCAGTGCTAAGAGAGGGGGCTCCGACAGTAATCCCGGCCCATTTCTGTAACAGCGCGGGGTCTCATTGCACAGCATTTCTGCTTTCATGTTTCAGGGGTTGTTACGAACTGAAATGCACGGAGGTGACAACGTCAGTCTGAATTCCCAGATGAGATGAGATGGGATGGGACGGGTCGGGGGTCCTCGGGCAGGAGCAGCGACGTCGCCGGTGCTCGAGGACAGGTTCAGCGCAGCGCGGATCCCAGGCGCGTCTGGGGAGCGCTTTGATCATGGGGAGGACTCGGTTTATGAAGAGGCTGCTGTTTTCTGTTTCGTTGACTCCCCCGGCAAAGCAACCTGAAACTGCAGAGATTTCCCTTCCAAGTAGAGCATCTGGGGTTTGATGCAGTGGACAGGCTGCGGGAGGGCAGCTCCTGGGACAAGCCCATATTCTGTCTGCGCTCCTGTTTTGTTGTACCTGATACACAGCACAATTAATAGGGGTGTTCTCGTGTCCGTGAGGGGTGACAAGGAGTTCCCAGAGTGTAAACACCCTGTAAATTCGCATGCAGGAGCTCTGTGCCATGTCTGCTCCCCACCCCCCGACACCCCCGCACTGCCCGTTCCATGGCTTTCTCTTGGAAAGGGAAACAGGAGTCACGCTCCCGACGGAGCCCGGAGTGGGGAACAAATCCCCACCGAGGCATTTCTGTTCAACCCGAGCATTTCTTGCTGTGGTCACTGACCAGGCAGGCTCTGCAGTGACGCTGCTTTCACGTCTGCATCTTCTGTGTAGGATATTGTCAGGGAAAACCAACAAATGGGTAATTACAGTCGAAATACACGTTCGGCATTGCTGCATACAGAACTGGGATTTGCATTGTAATAGCCTGGTCCACGGAGCTGTTTTTAAAGATAATCATTCATTTAATCATTCATTTTCCAAAGTACTCCCAGGCATAGCAGAGTCAGTTGTCATTAAGTCTGATGTGTTCTTCCCCTTATTTTTATTCTTAATGAGTTCTTGTAAATAATAAGGACATGGATTTTTACAACGTACCAAACTCAGTATTAGCCAGAAGAATTAATTAGCTGGAAAATCTATTATAAAGTGAACTGTTTTTTAAAAAATGCATTATATTTGTAAATTGACATGTCTGTGTCCACACGCCCTGCATACATATCCAAATACATTTCTATACGCAGAGCATTCATTTGCAAGGCTTGCAGCAGCCGAAACCTTGGAGGGAGCTGTTACGCTGATCCAAGCAGCAAAGGAAGAAACACCGATTTTTTGAGCATGCTCTAAATTAGCAAGAACCTTTTCTTGGTTCTTGTCAGGGAACTCACCCGTTCTCTTCTGACAGAGCCAAGAGGCACAACAAAACACTGAAATATTATCTGGAGAATCAAATCTTGGGCTTGCATCCAGTTTAAAGCAGATTTTTTCTGACTAGTGCACAGTGCTGATAGGCACAACTTTTGGTGAATTCCTGCTCTTTATTCATAAAGCTTTCTCATAATAGGCCTGAGGAAGTGACACAACTGGTTGACGGTATCATACGTGTCGTCAATGATCCTTAGGGGTCCCTTCCAGCCTGAGATAGTCTGTGGTAGCACAGACATGATGTGTCCTTTATCCTTCCCATATAATATGCCTATGTGGAAGCACAGATACGTATTGTGAAGGTTCTGTTTTGGTGTATTGGGCTGAGTCACATTTGGTTAGGTCACTAGGTGAGAATAATGGGTATTTGACTTACCATTTAGCACTGTTAGCTATCAGGATGCAGAGTTTTTGAGTCAAACATCTAATTTTCTGTGTTTAGTCTGGTTTTGTAAAGATGCAGCAGCACCGTGTGTCTGCCAGTCCTGCTGCCTGCAGGTTTGGGGGTGCTGACAGCCCGGCTGGGGGGTGGATCGGATGTGGGATGATGCCAGAGTGATGGAGAGGATAAGGCAAGCGGGGTGCTCTCTCTGCTCCTAAAACTCCTGTTTGTAGGGTGTTGGAGCCCGCTGTGTGCCGCACCCACCGCACCTCTGCCTGCGTTCAGCACACGTACGTGGTGGGACTGGTGCTGACGGGGGGTGTGTCTGCTCCTCCAGGCCAGAGAAACCCCAGATAAACCTCCCCCGGAGAGGAGAACGTGGCCAAGAAACTCAAGCCTGGTAACGGCCGCACACAGATCTGTAGAGGCAGATGCGAGAAATGTCCTTGTCAGTGGCTTGTTCTGCAGACAGATTGCCCCCACGGCCAGCCGCCTCCTCGTAAACAAGAACTGCCCCAGGGACACAGCGAATTGGTGGCAGGGGTGTCAGAAGGGCTGTAGAGGAGACCCCAGCGTGCGTTAGCAATGCTGAGTGGTCACTGGTCAGGAAGGTAATAGGACTGAAATGGTCACACATCATCAAATCAAGGCAACCTTTTCAACCTGCACTAATTGTGCGAGAGAGTGAGTGTCAAATGCTAGAGGCTGCAAATTTATAACTTAGCAGATTTATGAGAGTGTTAATTGTAGCTGTGTTTCCCAAGAACTGCCACGGAAAGGTCACCAAGGAGAGAGCGCTACGTGCCGACAGATCAAGCAACCGTTTTAGAATCATAGAATCGCGGGATGGTTAGAGTTGGAAGGGACCTTAAAGCCCCCCCAGTGCCACCCCCTGCCCTGGGCAGGGACACCTCCCACCAGCCCAGGTGGCTCCAAGCCCCCTCCAGCCTGGCCTTGAACCCGAGGGGGGGCTGATGGCTGGCCCCCCCATTCCTGCCCTCAGGCTGCCTTTCCCCCGGAGCCCCCCATGCTGTGGGGTGTCAGCCTGCCTTTGCGAGTGTGAGATCCAAAGCCAGGCTGTCACGTGCTGCTTGTTGGATGGTAAAGGAGTCATCAAATAGTTTTAATTATAAATCTTCTGCTCATTCCCTGTTAGACACTGCTTCACAACATGAGGAGAAAACACTGGAGAGCTCTTCCGTGCACTTACACGAGTGGGTAAAATGGATAGTACCCAGTTTGTTCCCAAAAAATCAGTTGTGACGGGAGGAAACAGCCTGTAAAACCCTGCTGTTGAGCATCAAAGGACCGAGAAAGCAGAAGCAGTTTCTGGCGTATCCGTGTCAGATTTCCATTAAGGAGACGGGCAAAGCCCACTCGTGTGCCAGAGCCCCTGCCCCTCTGCGCTCCCACGGCAGGAGTGTGGCGCTGAGGCCAGAGTCCCTGCTGTGCCCTACGTGTGGGTCTGTCTGTGGCGAAAAATTGTGAAGGAAAGTGACCAGAAATGGTTAAATATTGGCGGCGGTGGCTGTTATCCTGGTTATCCCCATCTCAGGCGGGTGCAGTGATGGGAGGTGACACGGAGGCTCCCATCTAGGTCAGGGCTGGCGCGGGCACCTCGCATTAGAGAGGGGACGCCTGACATCCCCGACCCACCCAACACACCCGCACCAGGCTCGCCCCCATCCCTGCAAGACGTGAAAAGCTTGGGGGGGGACCCCAGGAAGAGCATTTCAGATTCCCGTTCTATAAATATCGATGCAGTTCAAATGCTTTTGTGCTCATGAACAGTCCTTTTGCACAGCATCTGATCACAAGGTTGATCAACACAAACGGACAGTGTCGGGTAATTTTCCCTCAGCTGGTGTGTTTGGCTGTTTCAAAGGGGGGAAGCCCCCAGAATTTTCCAAATGAGTGTGGTCAGGAGCAGGACGGGGCTGGCTCTGGCGCTGCAGGAACGGGGCAGCCTCGGGGCGAGCTTTGCCCTGAAGGGAGAGGGGGCCGTTGGCTGCGGGCGCAGGTGACCACGGAGGGCAGCAGGGACCGTCAGGCTTGTATGGTCAAACTAGCTTTGCCCCCAGCACTTAATTTATTTGTTTTCTTGGCTGGAGGCAGGAGGATGCTCCCGTAGAAGCCTCTGAATTTTTGCAGACGTATTTTCACTCAGTAGAGAACTAAAGTAGGGCAGTCGTGTCGGGGTTCAAGCACTCCCCGGGCACACGCCGTCAGGTATTAAGCAAAAAATGACGTCTTAAGAAATAAGGTGCACTTTTGTGTAATTGCAGCTGTAATTTGTGTAAGTACCGAAAGATCCATAACTATTATTAGTCTGATCTTTATCTGCTGTAAATCACCATAACTTCATTGCAACTAGCAGATTTTCTTCTTTATCCCAGAAAAATAAAAAAAGAAAAGAAAAAGGAAAAAGAGAGGTCGGCCCCTGTTCCTCCTCTTCCTTGCCAGGGCCCTTTGCCATCCTCTGCCCCAACACACAACATTCCCCATTCTGTAGAACTAACATGAACTAAAAAGTCAGGTTTTTTCCCCTATTTGAAATTGTTAAATAAACCCCCTCAGTATTTCATTCTGCTCACGATTCCTGACCTCCCAGTGTTCTTTGGCTCCCTCCCTCCGGTGCTGTAGTTACCAGTGGGTCGTCTGCATTCAGAGGACAGGGATTGAACATGCCATAAATTTACTGACATTGCTTTGTTCTCAGGGATCCTGCACGTGGATCTAGAGGGAGAGGGAGGGGAACATAAAGAGGAAGCCAAGCCTGGCCCAGTTTTTCTTAACATGAAAACAAAATATCACCTTTTTATTGTCAGCGTGGTTGGTAAGTGGGATGACAGGAGAGAATTTGCATTCACATGTACAAGTGACAAAGCCTGTGGCTTCCCAGTGAGGGTGGGATCCCAGGGGATCCGGCCCCAACCGCGGCAGTGATTGTGCTGAAGCCGTGCTTTCCCGGAGCGCGATGAGGGTCTCAGGACCAGGCTTTACTGGTCCATCTACAGAGGGCAGCTGGGGTCTTGGGCTCATATTCACTGGTTCTCCATCAGGAGAGAGGGGGAATCTGCTTGGGAACCACCTCCAGCATCTCCTGCCCTGCCTGGGTGCCCCAGGGACTGGCCAGCAATGTCACTGTGGGGCACCAGCATGGGGCGAGCACTGGGGCGAGCCTGGGCTCACAGAGGGCCTTCAGCTGGTGGGTTCTGGGCACTGAAGCCACTGGCTCAGGTTCATCTTTCTAATTCCCAGCACTCTGGCCCTAAGCAGAACACCTCTGGGCTAGCAGTGACTATTGTTTTCCCAAATTCATGGTATCTTTTGGCCTTTTCAGCCTGACGGCCACCAAGGTTACTGGCTGTGACAGCGGGCACGCTGTGGCACACCTCCTGGTGACATTCACTGCGTGTTGTTGGGATGCTCAAGCAAATAGTATTTCACATTTTCAGCTAATTTCAGCCTGCACTGGTGTTTCAGCTGATGATTCACTCTGCTTCCCGTGAGCAGAGCGGGGTGTTGTAAGGTACTAACGAGTTGCACCACTGCCGGAGCTGCCTTTTGTTACTCCCTGAACATGTCTCCTGTTTTCCCCAGCCACCGTAAGAGCTGCTCGCTGATGCTGAGGCTGCCTGCTCCCCGCAGCCATATGGTGGCTAATGCAGGGTCAGGGCTGGCTGCGAGGGCAGATGGCCCATCTGCCGGGTGGCACCGGCCGCATCCACGGCCGCAGCCTGCGCGCCTCCCTGCAGGGGCGAGCGGGAAGGGATTTACAGCTCAGGGTGCCGTGTTTGAACAAACTGCCAGCAAATCCCCTTAGCGCCACTTATAAATAAAGCAGCATGCAGGATATCTCCTTCCACTGCAGCCGTGGCGAGAGGCTGGGCACAGTCACAGCAGGCTGACAAAGGCAGTCGCTCCTTTTCCATAGGAAATTGGGCCCGTAGTCTCCGATAAATTGAATTTCTGGATCGCTCTGGTTCAGTGAAGCTGCAGTTTTTCACAAGCAGTTAATGCTCAGGTGCACAAACACTAGAGCTCTATCCATTACCATTTTTTAAATGCTGCTTTTGTCCCATTTTTACAGCTTTCTGGAAAAAAAAAAACACTCTTAGGCAGAAGATGCTACGGTGAGAGACTGATAAGTGTGTTCCTTTTAGACCAAGGGAGGAGCAGCCCCCAGACAGAGCCCCCGCCAGCTCTGGGGTGACATCTGAAGTGGCAGTGGACGTGATCTGCAGTGAGCGCCTGACGCCCGCGTGCACCGTCACACAAACGCGTTGTGACCACCTCGCCCCGTCCCCCTGCCTCGGAGTGACAGGCTGGGGGCTACCACATAGGGCCACCTTTAAAATTCAATGGCGCTTGCTCTTCATTTCTCCCAGTTCTGTGTCTCTCTAGCAATTACTTTTTAAAAATTGTGAGGTTTTATTTTCCCCATGTGAGCCGTGGAGCCCCTGCCTCGAGGGCTCGCTGCGGCGGGAGGGAAGAGCCCCTCGACGGGAAGGGTTAATTCATGCCCTGCAGAGGGCAAGCAAGGGGAGCGGGGTTCAGGGTACTGGTGTGGGCTGGGGAGAAGGGCTGGGGAGTGGGGGTTCCTCGTCCTGCCGTTGGCAGAACTGTTCTGCTCTCCCTCTGTTTGCCCTGGCCGTTCCCCTCTGCCGTGGCCAAGTGCGGCACAGAAAATGCTGAGGAACGGTCCAAGAAAGGAGCAGAGGAAGGGATGGCCCAGCTGGGGGGCAAACACCCTTTCCCCCCAAGGCTGTCATGGCCTTTCCTGCCGTCTCTCCTCACGTGAGGAGGTGGAATTTGGCTCCGTCGGGTATTAACTTGTGCCCGTGACACAGCTCTTTCCTCTGCCCATTGCAGTGACGAAGGCTCTCCGTAGGGACCGGCCGTCTCTGAAGCAGCCCGTACTGGAGCCTGGGCTCCTTGAGCTCCCCGTGCCTGGTGGGAGAACTCGGTGTCGCTGTCCTGGAGCACCCAGGGCTGTGCATCCATAGGGGCTGCCTGAATCCCAGCTTGGGAAACAGCAGGGGATCATTCCTGCTTGGAGGGCACGTCCTGCCACCCCGGTAGCCAGCTTGTGCCAGCTCTTCACCAGCACTCTGCCAGCTCAGAAATGTAGCTAGTTTTTCTTAACTTCCGATGGGAGGGTGATCTGTACCTCTCCTAGTAATTAACAATTGTCAAGCAAATCATCTGACTGCTGCTTGCGGACTGCCGTGCAGAAGTGGCAGTGCCGCGGGGTGGAGCAGGTCACTGCCCCCATCCACAGCACTGCCCCTGTCCCGGGAGTTCACTTGCCCCGTCCGAAGGGGATGCTCCGAAGGGGGGGGATGTGGGTGCCGGGGGAGGAGCAGCAGTCTCAGAATTTGCCTGAAGTTGCAGCAAATTCTAAATTCATCACTCATCATTATCATCATTATGTTCTGTTACGTGTTACCTGAGAACCGTTCGGGGAGCGCTGCTTGAGGAACACGAATACCAAATGTCCAGCGGGTAGACAGGTTAGCTGCTGCTTGCTTTGGCTAAGTTTGCTCCAACTGTAGACTGACTCGAGCTCTGCTGAGCACAGGCTGGCAAACCCCATGGAATGCAGGTGGCGTGGTGCTCGGGACTCAACGCCGCGTGCCAGAGAGACAACCCCAGTTGTAGTTAACCCTGATATTTATTTCACTCTGTAGGAACCTGCTCCGCTTCCCAAACCTGGGCTGAGTTTCTGAAGCTGTGAAGAAAATCCCTTGATCCTGAGGTTCTAAAAACTCTCCAGATATTTGTGCATCACTCGTCTGTTCTAAGCCGGACGGTGTGAGCAGCAAAGGGAGCTCAGCTGCAAAGATAAAGAAGATGAATTGTTAAGAAAAGTGTTATATTTGCACTGGAGTAACGCGACATTTTAAGTCAGAGGTTATGGATTTTGCTATCAGCGTAGGATTATATTATGAAAGTAATTTAACAAAGTCCAATTCTACCAGGTGCCAGTACAGGATTACATTGATGAGCTGCATTTTTACTTCCTGCATTTCGTGCTTAAAACACTGTTAAATCCTGGGTGTCCCTTGGGAGTTCTGCTTCAACACTCTGTGTCTTAAAGTACTTCACTTTCACACTGGGAAGATCCACGAGCGGCAGATGAGGTCCCTGCCTGCAGCCCGTGGCCCCGCGGGGCTCGGGCCGGCACCTCCCAGACCCACGGAGCCGCGGGGCACTGGGAAGGGTGGGCACCAGCCCCTTTGGAAGTGGCCTGGCCCCGTCTCATCGCTGTTGGCTCAGGCCGTGCTGCTGCTCCGCGCGTGGATGTGTCTGGAATTCCAGTTCTGTTTTCCCATGAGTTAGACTTTTTTTCATCATGGATTTTTTTTTTCAATTAAGAAGCTAACTGCACAGGACAGGTACGTGTGTAAATAAGGCGTTATGCTTATGTATATGTTATATTTATATGTAAAAAGATATGTACATAGGAAAGAAAAGAAACGGCTCCAAGAATGTTTTCAAAACCGTTTATTTCTTACAAATGCACAGACAGGAAATTCACATAAATGTGCCCCTTAATTTCAGCGTAAGGGTTTTTGCTCAGTTTCCAGTCACTTTGCATTCGATGCCGGGGGGGCTGCAGGAGGGGTTTGTGCGATGGGTCCTTGGCCATGGGAAGGAGCCGTTCCCGGACGCTGCCACCCTTCGCCCCGGAGACGAGCCGGGGGGATCTCGTCTGCCGCCCGCTCCCCCCGGCTCTGGTGCGTCTGCTCAGCGCCCGCAGCCGCGGGGGTGCCCACCAGTGCCCGTCAGAGAGTCCCCGGCCGTCCTCCAAGCAGCGGCGTGCGGGGCCAGACGAGGTCCCCCCGCGGGACCCCTGCACCCCGAGCGCCACATTTGGCCCACGAAGATCCCAGCAGCGTGTGGATCGGGGCGCGGGTGGACCCTGCCCGGGTCCAGCACCCCACGGTGGCACCGGCTGCACCCCCAGAGCAGGAGTCGACGGCGGCTCCGTGCCCGCGGCCGCGCGCTGTGCGCTTCAGGCCTGGCCTCGGTCAAGCTGTTGGAGGACCGTGGCTGTTCCTGACAGTCGTCCGCTCCAGCGATACCTGTAGCCTTCAGCGTACCCCGAGTGCCTTACACAGCTCGCCAGCCACACTCACCCCGAAGGGAAAACGCGCCCGGGCCTCCCGCGGGGGGGACGCCCCCGGCTCCCGGTGGGCAGCGTGCGTTGGCACAGGACGGGCTCCAGCTCAGACTCAGGAAACCCGGTTGTGAACCTGTGTGTGGAACCCGGTAGGCGCCTGCTGTACATTTTATAAAAAGGAACTCCCGTACTTATGCAAAACGTAAACCAGAGAAAATGTTTGGTTTTTCCCCCGTGGCCGCGTGCGTGAGTTGTGCCCCAACAGAGCCCCAGCGACCGTGCCCTCCAGACGGTTTGGTTCAGTGCTGGAACAGGAGCTGCCAGGCCCGGAACGGGGCTGGATCCACCAGTTACAGAATTTTACACGTATTTTTGTATCGTGATTCATATGATATATATCAAGAGACTTTCTATTCATTTGTAAAATACATAAATTATTGTAAACTTTTAATATAAAGATCTGTTTTAAATCTTCAAATTAGATAAATTGTTTTGATTCTTTTCCCAGGTTACAAAGAGGAAGCCTTTCATTAATTTTAGTAACTTTGCGCCTTTTTTTATTTTTTTTTTTAATAACACAGTGACTCTTTAACCACTTTTTAAGTTCTGCCTGAAAAATCGCCTAACCCGTCAGTGAAAGGCGCCGCCGCCAAGGCCGGGCAGGGCACGGAGCCCGCTCCCGACCCGGGGAGGGGCTCTCCTCCTTCTCCCACCGCTTAATTAG
>VZRU01000028.1:8470-72932 GCA_013398155.1 Pedionomus torquatus | reverse complement strand
GATGCCTTTGGAGTGTCTCCAGAGGCTTATGTGCGGGGATCATCTGCCCCGCTCTCACTCAGGCACAGGAGAAAGTCTCTCCAGCACGTTTTCCTGAGGGTAAGAGGTGATGCTCCTCTGCCCTGGCTCTTGCAGGAGTCCTAGAGGCGGATGGGGACAGAGCGTCTCTGCCTCGGTGGCCACCGCGCTGCTCAGGTTCACTTCCAGTCTTTGGTCACTGAAATGTCCTCGACAGCCTTTGGTGAGCGTGAGGCGCCTGTGCAGGGGGTGGCACCCTACCAGGGCCTTGTTTTTCAGAGACCTTAATTTCACATTGGCCAGGGGAAGCAAAAGCCTCTGTTGCCTTGTTTACCCGATGTAGCTGATGGGGATGAGGCTCAGCCCCCCCCAGCTCCCTTTTCCCCATAATCGCAGCCCCTTTGCGGTGTGGATCCTCAGGTGGGGTCTGGCCATGGGGAGGGGGCTGCTGCCGGCGGCTGGGAGCAGGGGGGTCTCCAGGGAGAGTTCTCCCCATCTCTCTCCCAGGTCCCCGGGAAGATGGATGAGAATGATTTTGTAGCGGTGACCAGCACCAACGCTGCCAAGATCTTCAACTGCTACCCCAGGAAGGGGCGCATCGCCGTGGGCGCTGACGCAGACCTGGTTTTGTGGAACCCCAAAGCTACTAAAATCATCTCAGCAAAAACCCACAACCTGGTAAAGTATTTTTCAATTCTTTTCTTGAACTGATTTTAAAATCAGAAGAGAGCAGTAAAGCAATGTGTTTCTTGAGAAGAGGAAGATCAGCCCGTTCAGCGTGGATGGAGTGTTCATGAGGAGAAAGCGACGAAGGACCTTGCGTTTCCTTCTTGAAACACAAGAAAATGAAATTACCTTTTGCTTAATGTAGAGCTGGGGAACTGGGGGAGTGTAGGCAGGATTATAGCTGAGCTGCAGAGTGTTTTGAGCATCTAGTTCCTCCACAGCAGTTTGATTTAGTTCATCCAATTAGAAGAAGCTGCTTATTTGAAGTGTGAAGGTTATTTAATGACAAGGAGGAGCAGTGTACAAAATGGGATTGTGTGTATGGTTGGGTACGCCTTCACCGCCTCTTCTTCAGCCTGAGCCGTACTGAATATCCTGGTTTGTTCTTTCCAGAACGTGGAGTACAACATATTTGAGGGCACAGAGTGCCACGGGGTTCCCACCATGGTCATAAGCCAAGGAAGAGTTGTTCTTGAAGATGGAAACCTCTTTGTCACCCAGGGGTCGGGTCGCTTCATTCCTCGAAAGACGTTCCCTGACTTTGTTTATAAAAGGATAAAGGCAAGAAACAGGGTAAGGAGGACTTATTTGCACTGATCTGGTGTTTCCATTGCAGCCTCTCTGGTTCCTGTGGTGCAGGCGCTGTTACAGGAAGCTTCCTGGTGTCATAGGCAAGAGAAATGAGAATATCAGTGATTCTTCTTAGGCCTTGGAGATCTGTAGTGTTGTTGTGTAACTGCTTTGGTGTGTGGCTCAGCACGTTAATCAGTAATGCCTGTTTTGGTATTACAAGTAATAATATTAGTATGATTGCATTATATATACTATTATATATAGAGTGCTAGTATTAGTAGTATTATTTTTGCTTACTATAAACTTATAAAGCAAAAATACACCTCTTAGCAAGTACGGTTTGGTTTGCACCGATGTGGAGGGGAGGAGCCCCTCTGCTACCTCACCAGAGATGTTACTGGGTTCCCAGTCTGCCCTGTGTCTCCCGGGGGCTGATGGAGGTAGCGCTGGGCGGTTACTGGAAACGCAGCAGGACAGACCCCTCTGTGCTCGCCGCTGCCCAACTGCTCTGCCCCTCGCCCGGTGTCACTGCGGGCACCTCACTCGTGTGTCCCTGCAGGCACTTGACTCTGTGGGGGGAGGCAGAGCAGAAACTGGGGGGTCCAGTGAATGCGCTGGGGCAGGCTCTGCCAGCGCCCGGGGGTGCCCGTGCCAGGTCTCCATCCTCATGTAACCAGAGCTCTTGACCCCGCTGGGGTCAGACAGCGCTGGAGAACACGGAGCAGGGTATTTTCTTTACGAGGTACTCCACGAGATGAAGACAAAGGTCAGGCAAGAGAAACATTTCTGCAGACAGTGATATATACGTCCTGATAACCCATCAGCCCGTGCCTTTTTAATTTGAAACCCAGCACTTTTCATGCTCAAAATAAGTCCCTTCTGACCCTCTGGTTGTCAAGGGGCTGTCACGGCTTCGCCTGGGAAGAGAAACAGCCTTAAGCGAACCCGTGATGAACCACTGCTAACGAAGTCGTTAGGCTTTGGCAGCCCAGCCTGCGCAGGGCTGAGCTCATCCTCCGCACGGGAGGAGGTGACGGTCACGCTGGGCGACACCGGGGCACATACCCCTGGGTTGTTGCCCTCAGGGGAGCAGGCCCCCCCTGCACACCGGACACCCCCTGGCCATCTCTTGGAGCCCCTTTTCCTGGGGGATGGGACCTTTGTGGAGGTGCAGCACAACCTTCCTGCGGGGTCCGGGTGCATCCTCTGCCTGGTGTTGAGGATGGGAAGAGCCACAAGTGCCCCATCCTGCCTGGGCTGCCCTCTGCCTGGGGGGTGTCTGGTGTCTTGGGGAAGCAGCCTCTCCAAAAACCCTCGGTAAGGGGCTGAGCACAAGCAGACAGACAAAAAGTCGTTATTTGTAAATTTGGTTCTTATTCACCTTCCCTTAAATACGTGCCTTTCACCTCTGCTTCCCCCTGCCCGCAGCTGGCTGAAGTCCATGGTGTCCCCCGGGGACTGTACGACGGACCCGTCCAGGAGGTCCTGGCGAGCGCCAAAGCCCCCACCCCGGCGTCCCGGACGGCTCCCTGTGCCAGCAAAGCCCAGGCTCCCCCCGTGCGCAACCTCCATCAGTCGGGCTTCAGCTTGTCTGGTAGGGACCCTGAAAATCGGGGGCTGGAGGGGGTGGGTCACACAGTCCTGGGCGAGTGTGAGATTTAGGGTACATATAAGGAAGGAATGTTTCACGCTGTGAGGGTGGTGAGAGCCTGGCCCAGGTCACCCAGAGAAGCTGTGGCTGCCCCATCCCTGGAGGGGTTCAAGGCCAGGCTGGAGGGGGCTTGGAGCCACCTGGGGTGGTGGGAGGTGTCCCTGCCCAGGGCAGGGGGTGGCACCGGGGGGGCTTTAAGGTCCCTTCCCACCCAGACTGTTCTGTGATTCTATGATCCATTGTTTAATAAATATTCAAGGTCCCCCTTGTTATTATATAGAAGCTGTTTATTTACAGCAAAGCCATTTATAGTGTTTTCCAGAAAGAAGCCATAAAGAACAAATACATTCAGGCCAATAAAGCCACTCCAAAGTGTACTGCGACAAGATAGTGTCCAAAAGGAGATAGAATGAGAACATCAGTCCTTCACACAAGGGAGATGTTTTGTGATTTGTGCATTTAGATCAGTGGGACCCCCGTGCTCTGCTGACAGCACCCCCCGTGCCTTTCCTCTCCCCCAGGCTCACAGGCAGACGACCACATTGCCCGGCGCACAGCTCAGAAGATCATGGCCCCCCCGGGGGGCAGGTCCAACATCACCTCGCTGTCCTGACGGGACCAGTGTGGCTGTCCTCACTGCCACCCCCACCGGGGCCAGCCGGGAAGGGGACGGTGGGTCCCCCTCACGCTCAGGATGAAGATCCAGCATTCCTCAGCTGCCCCAGCCCCTTCTCTGTGGTAGAAAATAGAGTAGCCCCCCCATCCTGAGAGGCAGCGCTCCCCTCTCCGCTTCTCCCAGTCTCTTTCTTCAGTAGCTCCTCGGAAAGCCCTTCCCTCCTGCATGTGGGCACCGAGCCGTACCCGCGCCCAGCCCGGACGGGGCGGGAGTGAGGGTGAGTTTGGCTGGAAACGCGCCTCTAGTAGCACCCACTGCCCCTTCCCACTCAAAGGACTCCTACCCCGTAAGTCTCTCCCGCACTGTGGTTTTGATACGGTGAGTTCCACCTTGTGTTGGCAGCATCCCTGGGCAGAGCTCTGCTCTGGCCTGGCCGTGCTCCCCCCGTCCCCATCGGTCCCGTGGGCAGGACAGGGGCGTGCTGGCAGCTCCTGGGACCCCCAGCTGCAGCAGACGTGCCAGGGGGCTGCACTCCTTCTGTTAGGCTTGTTTTTTAAAGATTATTTATACAGTTTTTCAAGGCCCGAGTGTAAGTCTTATACCCAGTAACAAGGCTCATTTGAAGGCCAGTTGCCTCTGACAGACTCTTTTATACAGGATATTATAGCCCGTTTATATAAAGGTATGTACAGTGAAGGTGAACCTCTGTGCCCAAAGCTATGCATGTACCTCCAACAGAATGGCTCGCCAGTTGTTTCCTCTTCCTTGCTTTGAATAAAGTTTGTTGGAAATGATAAAATGGCAGAAGTGGTGGATGCCTTCGAGTCGATCTTTGTGTTTTCTTTGGGTTTTTCTGGTTTGTAACGCCGCTCATGGCTCACAGGTCACTGCACTCTCCTTTCACAGTGCAGAGCTCGTTTCTGGCTCTGCAGGAGTCATGGAGAATCCCACCTTTCTGCTTAGACCTGCTCAATCGGATTCGGTGTCACAAAAGCCTCTGGTTTGCAAATAAAACACAGCGACAGTGGTCTTATTTTCCCCGCGGGGTCACCGGTCCCTGTGACCTGTGAGAGGCAGCTGCAGCCGGAGCTGCTGTGCCACGTCTGAGCTGCAGCATCTCCTCGGGCAATGTCAGACGCTGATTTCCAGCTCTGTCTGAAACCAGGGAGCAAAAACTAGAACAAAAGAGTGGCTGCTCGGCGGGTGAGAGCTGAAATGCACGGCTGAGCAGCTCTGGGCACACGAACCCACGAGTGACATAGAAACGGATGTATTAGCACCTGAATTCACAAATTTAAACCAGGAAGGGGTATTTTTTTTGTGGTGTGGTTTTTTTGGTTTGGTTTTTTTTTGTTTTTTTCATTATCTGATCTGCCCTACATCTCACAGCTTAATGCAATGACCTGTAACACCTCCTGCATCAAACGTATTGCCTGGTCTGGTGGGAGGTGTCCCTGCCCAGGGCAGGGGTTGGAACTGGGGGATCTTTAAGGTCCCTTCCAGCCCAGACCAGTCTCTGTGTCTATGATATGTGGAAATGCATTTGTTCATGTATTTCCTATTTAATTTACTTTGTTGGTTTTCTTTCTATTTTTCCTGTGACCACACAAAGACAACTATTTATTTACTTCCTAAATAGCATTTTGCAGTGATGGCAGTGGAACCTGTGTAAGGCATGGGACAGCTAAAAGTGCCAGTCTGCTGGCAGTGAGCTCTGCTGGCCACCCAGCCATCCCTCCAGCCGTCCCCCCCTGAAGTGGGGTCCCCAGCAGCGAGGAGCCCCCACTGCTCTGGCACGGGGCTGGCAGCGTCTCTGCTGCTGCCCTGGTGCCTGGAGATGCTGAAGCAGAGCCGTGGCAGAGCCAGCCGCCCGCTAACGAGCTGCCAGGAAACGAAACCACCCAGGGCACAAACACTCTCTGTGGCCCTAATTCCTTTGGACAGTTCTCCTGCAGGCTCTGGGTCAGGCAGGCGCAGGCGAAGGGAGGGGGCAGCCGCTTCATGCCCTTGACCAAGGGCCGGTGCCCAGCTCAGTGCCAGCGAGGCACCCGCGTCCGGCCTTCTCCTCTCCAGCCCAGGAGATGTTTGCAGCACAGACCCCGCGGGACACCCCCGTTAGCGCACAGGGGTGGCTGGGGCGGGAGCTGCGGGAGCTGCGGGAGCCGGGAGACTCCTTAAAAACTGCAGAATGGCCTTGGAAAGGGACCCGCTGAATCCAGACACCTTGTGGCCTCCTGGGGTCAGATAGAGACTGGCATTCCCTGGTGGGGGGGTCTTTATGGCAGGGGGGCACTTTGGATGGTGCCTTTGGGGTCTGGGCAAGGATGAGGAGCGCCCTGGCCACGGCCACTGCCCGGGGCTGCCCCCGTGTCCCCTGCCCGGGGAACCCACCCTGCCCAGCCCCGAGTCACGGGGTCCACAACAGCCTGTGCCGGGCGGGTGCCTGGGCTGGGACCGGAGAGACGGGTGACGGGTGACGGATGCACCCGCGCAGGGGACACGGCGCCGTCCCTGTGCCCAGCACCCGCCCTCCCTGCAGCGATATTTTAGTATTTCACTGCAAAACTCTGGATTTTGTGTCTTAAACTCAGTAAAACATCCCCGCATCGATATTTTAGTATTTCACTGCAAAACTCTGGATTTTGTGTCTTAAACTCAGTAAAAATGGCCCTGGGGAGCGTCAGGAGGTCTCTGCTTTTTCTCTTTCATCCTTCATCAGTACATGGAATTATTTATGATGGTTGTTGGCGCACTGTGCTGGCTTGTGTTATCTCGGTGTAGAAAGCATCTACAAAGGCTCTTCCTGACTTCAAAGGAAGCGATAATGCAACAAGACAAATCAATAGATGAGCCTGAACTTGTCTCTGCAGATTCCTTTGCTGACGGCTGGCAGCCCCGTGCCCCGGCCTCAGCAGGGCCATGGCTGGTGTGACCCTTTGTGGGTGGCCCCAAGGGCCCTGCTGTGAGCTGGGTCACTCATCCCTTGTACATGGGGGAGAAGGTGAAGGTAGGAGGTTGAGGACAATCATAGAATCATAGCATGATTTGGGTTGGAAGGGACTTTAAAGATGATGGAGTTCCACCCCCTGCCCTGGGCAGGGACACCTCCCACCACACCAGGTTGCTCCAAGCCCCATCCAGCCTGGCCTTGAACCCCTCCAGGGATGGGGCAGCCACAGCTCCTCTGGGCAGCCTGTCTGACTCACAGAGTCCCAGCTTGGCAGGGACCTCTGGAGACCACCCAGTCCAACCCCCTGCCAGAGCAGGGGCACTCAGAGCAGTCGGGCAGGAACACGTCTGGGGCAGTTTGAACCTCTCCAGAGGAGACTCCACCACCTCTCCGGGCAGCCTGTTCCAAGGCTCTGCCACCCTCACAGGAAAGAAAGGAATTTCCCACGTCCCAGTTTGTGCCACGGGGCCTTCACAACGCTTTCAGCTCTTGGGTGCGTTTGTGGCTCGTGCCCTCGTGCAGCCACCGGCCGCACCACGCAATTTGCAGAAAATTAAAAAAAAAAAAACCTACTGGCTGTGACGCCCGGGGGCTGCTGGCCAGGGCACTGCCAACAGGGCAAGCAGCGGGCTGGGGGCGATCCCGGCCAGGACACCCACCACTGAAACCTGGAGGGTGCTAAACAGGCACCTGTGAGCGCAAAGAAGAAATGTAGTTACACCCACGTGCCCCAGGAGTCAGCAGGTTTCTTTTCTCCAGATGAATAACCCAGAAATGAGAACAAACACCGGGCGATGTTAAAAATACACGTTTATTACTGCACACGCAATGGCTTCTCGCAGTGTCTGCAGAAACACAAACTTGTCATAACTTAAATATTCTGTGACATGGTAGAATCCTCATGCAGTAAAATTACAGAAATGTATTAACATAAAATACAAAGATATACTTTACATATATTTCCACTGAAATAGTTTTTAAAAACACCCTACCGAGGCATTGGGATTCCAGCACTGTCCAGTGTCGACGGTCACATTATTGGCCTTTTTACTATTATTTTATTACTCTTATTCTCTTTTTGGCAAGGTGTAGAGTAATAAAAAAATTGGCAACAGAATAAACATCAGGACCTGATCTGGCATTTGTTTTCTCTGCAAAATTCCCAGTGAAGTCTGTGGAATTCAATGGAAACACTTAAAAATATGCAACTTTGCAAAACTTCATAATACAACAGAGATAAGAAAACAATCTCATGGCAAGGAATTTAAGGAGAATAATTTATAGGCGATGTGGGCTTTTCACAGCGAATACTGACACGCCCTGTATAAATCTGTCATACAAAAAATACAGGTATTTAAACATTTCCCTACAGAAGTCATCGTCCTCCGGCTGCAGTGGGGCTGTAAACGAGGTGCTGCTGGCCCAGCCCGGGGGCTGGTACCGGGAGCCTTTCACCACCTCACTGCACGTCTTGCCCCTGCCCGGAGCCAGGCCGGGCTCCGAGACACGGGAGAGTGACCCAGGAGAGGGGGCTCAGGGCATTTTGGCGCCAGGAGTTTTCCCCAGGAGCCAGCCCTTTGGCAGAGACCAGCCCCCCGTAGCGGGGATGGGGACGCGGCAGGAAAGGGGCCCCGTGGCTGCAACCCATCGCGGGGATTTCGACCACGAAGCCAACACGCTCCATTATCATTTTTCAATTTTCCAGTTACTCTTCTCCTGTCATTTCTTCTCCAGGGACTAGGCACAAACAGGCGTCAGTAAAACCCGGGCACCAGTGAAGTTTGGCCCCTGCGTTATTAAAGGCTGCTAATTACTGCCTCAGCCGGACGGTTCTCACGGTGTCTCTGCTTCTCAGCGCCACGATCCCCGAGGTGCGTGTCCTGTCACCTCTCGGTGGCTCGGGTCTGGCAGCAGGTTGAGGCAGAAAGCAGGGATTTCCCTGCTGTGTCCCTGGGAAGGCGCCGCTTCCCGGGCAGCCAGAGTCCGCCCCGAGTGCCCTCACCCGGGACGGGGCGATCGCCCGCTGCCGAGCGCTGCCGGGGGACTCGGGATTCACCCGGGAAGGACCAAGACGGAGGGGCTTTGGGGCGAGGAGCCTCGGCTTCGGCAGCGAGCCCGCTCCTCCTCGCACCCCGACCTCCAGGGCTGTTTGTCACCCGGCCCAGGGAAAGCGACCAAAACGTCTGGCTGGGGGCGTCCCACCGAACTGCCAACACCCCCCCTGGCCCGACAGCGGCTGGGGAACGGGGTCTGCACCCACACACGGGGGGTCTCAGTCCAAAACCAAGTGACGCTACTTGTCCCTCCACAGCCCAAACTTTTGCCTTTATTTACAGAAAAAAGATAAACAGTGACATGGATTTTACTGAACAAAACCTGCCCACGCTGGTGGAGTAGATCACCTGCAACTTCAAAAAAATACTCAGTTTTGACCCTCTTGGTCCCACCTGAGCCCCGTCAGGCCAAGAGGCCTCTGGCCCCTCCTAGCAGCAGGGTTATCAGAGTGCTCTGATCAGCAGCTAATTAGGTGATCAGGGTAACGAGGTGAGCCTGACAGCAGTGATGTGGGAGGGCAGGGGGTCAGAGCCGGGGAAAGGTGCAGGGGAAAGCACTGATTTCAGACCCCCCACCCCACCTGTGCCCCCACACCCAAACACCTCTTTGGAAGGCTTCCACAAAAATCTGCTTCTGCACAATCTTAGCCACATGCTAATTTCCACATAAAACTGTGGAACATAAACGCGTAGTGTCACTCTTCATGTAAAATTGTTCTGTACCAGTTACGCCTTTCTATTTTATTCACCAAAACCAAAGATGCAGCAAAATTTGTCCTGAAAGAGTCTGCACCTGTTAAAAACCTTTTTCTATCCATTTTTGCCTTAGGAACACAGAGTGAGGATGCAGCCCCTGCGCTCTCCTGACGCCTGGTTTGAAGGCGAGCGCCGTTGCAGGGACCCGTGTCACAGCAGCCGGGCGCTGCAGCAGGACCCACGGCCCGTGTTCAGCAAGAGTCACCAAAAGCCACTCTACAGCAGATTAAGCAACTAATATAGTGAAGGCTTCTGAAACAAGAAGAAAGGCAATATCCACAGCTGGACACGGTTAAGGAGCTCTCCCGCCTTAGTAAGAAGTTAAAACAGGTATTTGTAAATTATATACAGTACTTCTACTTTACACTGAAAATAAAGTAACTCCAAGGGTGGAAGGAGCTATTCCCCTTCCAGAACGAGCAGCATGGCAAGGCCACCCACTTTGACCAACTGGCCATTGGTCTCCAATAAAATCTGAGCCTGTGACAAACCCTGTCCTGCAACCAGGGACAACCAGCACCAGCCCCTGGGGTCCGGCCCCCGGCCCCTCGCAGCAGCTTGGTGAGCAAAGTGAGTATTTGAAATACATTCTGCATTTCACTTACGTGGTTAATCATCACCCAGCCCCAGAAGAATTCGTGAAGTGCACAAAGGAACATTTATTTGCCCCAAGTTGGGAAAGGAATTGTGACAGGTGACAAGGACAAGGACGTGCCTGGGATGTCCTTACGCTGGAGGCTCCCAGGAGCTGGTGCCACCACCACAGCCCGGAGGCCCCCGGGGCCGGTCCCACATCCATGGGGGCTGCTTTTCCCCACGGCAGCTTTGGCAGGCCGGGAGCGGCAAAGTGAAATTCAAACCACTTATTCCGCCTTCCTCCCCGCCACACCCGCTCGCTGTCCTCCCTCGGACCCAAGGGCGTAACTGCTTTTCTTGTCACCTTTCAGTATTAAAAACATGTGCAGATCAGCAATCTGACATTAAAAAAGACCAAGCACAGAAGTTGATCCACCTCCCTCGACAAGTTGCATAGCAAGAATCTTTACCCACAACAGGCAACCAGTGTGCGGAACCGGCGAGCCGTCAAACCCAGGAAGGCAGTTCTGTAAGAACTATCTGTTTTGCTACAGCTTGGCAGGACGTTGTCGGTGGCACCTGCGGTGGCACCGGAGGACAGCCTGTGTGCCCAGCGCAACCTGAGAACGGGTTTTCGGGGCGGCGCGGGCCAGTGGCCCTCGCCGGGGGGCTGCAGCCTAACTGCTGCCCGCCGAGGAGCAGACGGAGCCACACATGTTCAGGTTGGAGGTCTCGGACTCGGCCTCGGTCTCGGCTTCATCGGTGGTCTCAGGGGGGGACACAGACTCGCTCGTCGGCTCTTGGCTCCTCTTTAGCCTGCGCAGAGCAGAGGGATCAGGTGTCACAGAGTCATCCCGGATCCAGCGCCCCAGAGGAGCGGTGCGAAGGTGGCCCGCGGTGGGCAGTGTGCCCCGGCCGCCCGGGCACCACTCCACGTGAGCTGCCCACAGCAGACCCACAGCAAAGGAGAGGACACACAGAGCACAGAGGGGTCATCACAGGGACTGATGTATCAGCAAAACACACCAAAGTGCTCTGAAATACTCTGACACCACCTCCAAGGGAGCGCTTTCGGGAACGCTGCCCACCCAGACCTTGGCCAGAAGTGTCCTGTGCCCCCCACCCCCCACCACCTCCCCGGGGGGGGGTCTCCTGCTTCACACACACCCCCGTGTCGGTGTGCTCCAGCACGGGGCACAGCACCTGCTTAACTCCAGCGCTTTCCCTGCCCGCTCAGCACCCACAGAGATTTCAGCCCCTTCCTTGCCCTTGTTCTCCTAAACATCATCCTCTAAAAGCAGGATGGATGAGAAGGTGCAATGGGGGCGCTGAAGCAGTGTCACGTGTGTATGGTGTCACACACGTGTGGTGTCACACACGTGTGGTGTCACACACGTGTGGTGTCACACACGTATGGTAAATCCCAGAACAGTCTCTGCAGCACGTTTTAGTTGATGGCAGTGATTAGTAATCCCTGACCCTGTCACCCTTTCTGGTGAGAACCGCTGCTCATACAGAGGCACCACCTGAGCTCCTCGGCTGCCACCAATCACCCAGGGCTGAACCGCAGCGAGGTGTCAGCCACCAGCACTCCGATTCCCATGGGAAGTCAGGAAAAAGAGCATTTTTTCCTTAAAAAGCAAACCCCCCCACACTCACTTCTCTCTGTTAAAGATGACAAAGTCTTGCTGGATGGCTTCAAGGCATTCTTGGAGATAGTCATTTTCCTGTTGAGGAAAAACACCACAGGCATAAGCAGCCCCGTTCGTGTGGCATTTGCTGCCTCCAGCGTCGCGGCGCTTCCAGCTGCACCACGGAGCCTCCCGGCCACCAGGAACCTCAGCCCAGACATGATGGGAACAGCACCCCGACTGCCTTCACAGCTTTCACCCGTAGCCTGTTTCAGCTGCAGTGAGCAGCGTTCTCATTAAACACAGAAAGCACACTGTTTTCCAGAAAAACAGAGATAATAATCTGTGTATTCTGGTTTTGGGAGTGCGATCTGCCCACGGGAAGGGGCGGCAGCGCCGCAGAGAGACCAGCATCAAGCCTGTGCCTGGGAATCTTGGCAAAAACAGGGCAGAAAGTGGCATCTTGTCCCATAGATGGCTGTCCCCAGGGGCTGGGCAGGAGGGAACGTGGGCATGGAGACAGCCCACGCTTCGCATTTCTGCCTTTATTTCACCTCCTGCATCACCTCTTGCAGATGCAGAGACCTGTGAAGCCAGACCACCTCCAGCCCAAGCAGAGGTGCCCATCTCCTGGCATCGTCTCTCCTGGCCCTGTGCCCCCAGCCACGAGCCACGGCCACAGGGAGGGACAGGAGACTGGCCAGCAGCCGTGGGTGCGGGCAGGCAAAGTGCCCCACACCCTCTTGGCAGCGAAGCCTCAAGAGGCATTTGCAAATGTGCTTATTCTGTTCTTTTCCTCCCTCACTTCCCGATCTCTTCTTTGGCGTTTACAGTAAGTCTCATTGATCCCAGCATTGGCTCCCGCTGAAGAGGGAAGGGATCCATCGCAGTTAATTGGCGCAGACGAGGAGACAGGCGAATCCCACCCAGCGCTCCCCCCCGCCCTCAGCCCGGGACGGTCCTGGCCTTGCCGGGGGCACCAACGTTTGCTCCCTGAGTCTGGGATTCGGGCAGCTCAGANACACAAACACCCCTTCAGACCCCCGGGCGCCGCAGGAGCTGGTTTCCTCCCAGAATGTTTCTGCTCTGTGAAACCAAGACTCCTGTATTTACCTCCCCAGCGATGCGAAAGCGCCACGACTCCCGCAGGGAAAAGCGTCTCTAGCCAAGTGCCTGGCTAACGGAGCTCTCTGCAGAAAATGACGGCAGACACACTTCTCCCACGCTCGTGTGCCGGCCTCCCCGGCAGCACGGCCAGAGCTCACCCGGGGCAGGAGCCCGCAGAGCCACGGGCTCACCTGGCACAGCTCACGTGGGCAGGGAAAACTGGGGACAGTTGCCCAAAACTGGGATGAACTGGTGGGATGTTTCTGCCTGGCCATTGCCGGGGCTTGGAGACACTGTTCCCACGTGATCCCATCCCAACACCGACACGGGGCAGCCCCTCTCAGAAAGGTGACCGTCGCAAGGATGTGTAGAGGGTTTTTTTAATTTTTTCTCTTGACAGGTGCGCCCAGATCTCTGTTTCTCGATTCATTTTCCAAAGTACAGATTACTGGGAAAGAGTTTTATCCAACTTATGTAAGAGGAACATTTAGTTGTTGGGAAGACTCCATCGGGCAAACGTTTTTTATCAAACTAAACCTGCATCGCTGCAGGAACTACTGGTCTACACCCTCAGCACCAAAGCCTCTTTTTCTGGCTGGCTGTTACCCCAGAAACCACTTACGGACTGTGAGCTGTCTTTGCTGTTATCCCTTGACTTGTTCTTCGCCAGCCTCTTCTTCTTCTTGTGCAAGGGCCTCGACTCCAGAATCATCTCCTCCAGCTCGAAGGTGGGGTCGCAGTGCAAGCGGCCCTTCTGCGGGGACACAGGACAGACACCACGTCAGGCACAGCAGAGACTGTCCCAGCAAATGCACTCAGAAACCACTTCTCTGTCAGAAAAGGCTCTGCTGGACACAGCAGTTCCTCTAACGATGAGAAGTGGGGACACGGATGGCTCCCACTCACGTTGGGGACGAAGCCCGGTGCCACCTGCTTCTCGCTGACGTCGCTCCAGATGACGCCGGACAAGTACGCCGAGGCCTGGATGTCGGCCAGGCAGGAAAAGCGATGCTCAGGGTTCACCGTCAGCAGCTGGGGAGAGAAAAGCGTTGCCGTCAGAGAAAGGGGAGCCGCGCAGCATCCTGCCTTCAGGAGCTCCCGGAGGGGCTGGCCACGCAGCAACCCTCCTGCCATGGGAAATACCTGACAGGTGGTAGAAAAAAAGCACATTAGACAAATGCCATGGAGATTGTGAAACCTCTAAAAACCAGCGGCATAATTCTAAGCACGCTATTTATACCTGGTTACAACCTTCTTGCAGAAAATAAATTCACCACTGAGCATTTTTTCCAGTGCCGAGGCAGCCACGCAAGAAGCAGGCGATGGTCCCTGTACCCACAGCCCACCCCAAGCACGGGGATGCTTGTGAAGGGTGTGGGGAACCCTCCTTGGCCAGCAGCTGCCGCCCGGGGAACTTTTCAGGCACTTTTTCACAATATAAAATTTTCTCCCATCTTCCTAGTGAGACATCTGATTCCTTCCCAGTCTCCAGAAGCCCGACGGCAGCCCAGCAGATGGCAATGTGAACCCGCTGATGCTGTGCCGCAGTCACAACTAACAGCTGCTTCTCACTGGAAGGAAATCCAATCGGGTTACACTGTCCACCCAACACTAACTCGGGCTGCAGTCGCTCATCTGCTGGCAGTACCGTGAACATCTTTATAGCACACCCATCAGCTACTTTTCTGAGTTCCCAAGCAAGCAGAAGCTGCAACCACAGCCTCCACACCAAACCAGCAACTTTCTGGGTGCAGAACAGGGCAAGCGCAGGCACAGGCCCCCCCAGACAGTTCTCACAACCCAACACACCAAATCAGACCCCTCAGCCCGGCAGAACGGGTGAGGGAGCAGCTAACGCAGCCCTGCATCACACAGAACACAAACACAGCATCATAATAATAACAACACAGAAGGTGTTATAATAATCAAAATGCAAGATTAATCTGTGCTTAAGCCCAACCAAAGTAATAGCAATTAGTCCTATTTCAATTTTACATTATTTATTAATATGCTGAACGTTTTCCAGCCGGTCCCGCGCGCGCTGCAGCTAATGCACAACGTAAAGCACACCAGCAGGACGACTCACCTTTCTTAACAGAGCAACCATCTCTTTTGACCACGCAGAGGAGTACTGAACGCTGACGGTGCTGAAGAGCTGAATTAAAGACTCCACGGGGTTGTTGGAGTGGATGTCATACGGCCTCTGGGGGGAAAAATGGACACATGAGAAGACATTCCCCTTCCCCTCTGCAGTCATTCAGAAAGCAGGTTCTTGAACCCTGGACCGGCCGGGAGCCCTACCCAGCCCCGCAGCAGCTCGTAAGCCATGATTCCCAGTGACCACCAGTCCACCTCGAAGGAGTAGCCCGTCCCGCCATTCATGAAGGAATGGAAAATCTCTGGGGCTGCAGAGAAAGGGCAAAACACAACAGGTTATTCACTGACCTGGGTCTGTTTCTGTTTCAGTACTTCAGGTAAGTCAGTACGTGAACCTTGTGGCTGTCTTTCCGCAGTGATGCCCGAGGGGAGGCTTTGTGAGCCAGGGGGAGCAGCCAGGGCTATGGGGCAGCTGGGATCTGGGGCACAGATGGGGAGAGCCCCCGCAGTTGGGCAAGGGACAGCAGGAACCGCAGCAGGTCCCAGCTCAGGCCAGCGGGGAAGCGGGGTGGGATGGGGAGGGGGTGCTGGCAGCAGTTCGTTCACCCCAGGCGTTTCACTTTTCAAGCAATTAGGCTCCGCTGGATGAGCTGGGCGCATGCATTAATGTGCTAAATGAATTCAGCGCCTTTGTCACAGACAGGGACTGTCAGGCAGCATGCGGTGAGCACACTGAGATGTGAGATACAGACGTAAGGAGCAGCTCTAATTTCTTACCCATGTATGGCTTTGTTCCAGCTAATGCAGTTGCTCTTTCACCATCCCTAATTATTGTTGCAATATTAAAATCTGTTAAATGTGCATGACCTTAAATAAAGACACATTTTAAAAAGGAATTAATGGCAGCGCAGAACATTGGCAACGTAGAGTCAGAACACATTCCTTTCCACAAGCTCCTGCCCTCGGATGGTGTAGCACGGGCCGGTCGGGGCCAGACCCCACTGAACGGCCACAGCAGACCCTGGGGCTCTCCCAGGACCTCGGGCTGGCCGGGTGATGAAATGGAAGCTGACTTTGGCTCTTGGCGTTAAATCACGCTTGGAGCCAACCAGTAACCTACAGCAGCTCCAGCACTTGGACAAACTGCTCAAGCCAGAAGCCACAGCCCGTGGAGAAGACGCCAGGGAAACACTGTGCTAAGATGTTGTCTTGGTCGCGTCTATGAAAACCCTAGATCCGTTTTTGATGAAAGTCACTGAACCACCACGACCCCCAGAGCTAAAACACTCCAGTGCCACTGTACAGAGCAGAAGTTCAGACCTGCCGGCTGAATGAAGCCACATCAACACCGCCCACACCCTACGCCCCTGCTCAGAAATCATTAAGATATTTCAAAAAGCGCTGGAACACCTTCTCTCTGTGTCTACCCTCCCTGTCATCAGGACTGACGTTAAATTCAGAGAAGGCCATTATTTTCCAGGCAGCCTGGTATACAGAAAACCCACCACTGGCCTCTGGGGCTACTTTCTGCTCTTCCGTAGGCAGGTATGGAAGCGGGGGCTGAATCCCAGACTGCCCCATCTCCTGAACCTTCCCTTGCATCTCCTTTTTCCCAGTTGTGCTTGGGCTTTATCCTCTGTGCTATTTTCTAATTAACTTCCACACAAGGGAAAGCTTTGGTCTTTACGAGGTTTTATGATGACCCCTGGATGGTTTGGAGCCTCACAGACTGTGCCTTCATTTTATAAGATCTGCTGCTGGAACAGAGGTCATTAGAGGTTCTCCTGTGGTGTTCCTCCTATGTAGACCACCAAGCCATTATTACCAGAGGATGCTCTCAGCCAGCTCCTGAACTCACTCCACCTGGCTCAGCCCAGATCCATCCCCCCCAGGAAGGCATTAAAACTACCCTAAAAGCGCAGATCACTTGCTCTAAAACTCAACGAATCAGTTCCTGTGCTTCGTGTCCCACCCCACTGATGCCAGGGACTGTGTCTTGGGATGGGCGACCTGTGCCATGGGGGCATCAGGGAGGGAGGAGGCAGCGTGGGGGTGGTGAGGAGGGGGCAACCAGGAGAGGGCTGCCTGTGGGGGATCTTCCCTGGCATTTCAACACACAGGTAAATCCAACCAAACGCTGGCCCGTAGAAGGAGAAGCGCCTTTTCCACACTTTCTCCAGATAAACAGACACAGTTTTCAGGACTGTCCCTGGGACGAAGGAGGCAGACAAAGCAAGGCAGGAAGGTCCTACCTTGCTCATCGAGGAGGATGTTGTCTGGTTTCACATCTCTGGAAAAGAAGCAAGGTTACAGAAGATGAAATCTCAGGCAGATCGAGGACGCAACTCAGCAACAAAAAACCTGCAACTTTTTTATCTACCAAGAATTAGAAAGGTCAAAACCAAAAACACCCCAACATGAGACATCTCCCTTTAGGATGGAGTAGAAATACGCTTTTCCTGGGCAAAAAGGTGGAGCATTGGACTTGTCTGGGCATCATTTCCATGTAAAATAAACAACACGAGACCAGGCCTATTTCCCTGACACCCTCGATCCTTCGGAACCCGTCCTGGGCTGGTGTTGAGCCCCCAGCGAAGCTGAACATCCCCCTCAGCGTGACAGGGACGCAGCCGCAGAGAGCCCGGGCCCAGCTGCACAGCAGCGCCGTTACCTGTGGATAATGTGCTGGCTTCGCAGGTAGTCGAGAGCCAGCGCCATCTCACAGATGTAGAGTTTGACGGTTTCTTCCGTGAACTGGACGTTCTGCTGCAGGTGATAGCGCAGGTCACCACCGAGAAGCAAGTCCACCACCATGAACATGTCCTCCTCGTCCTGGAAGGAGTACCTGCGGGACGGCGCTGCGTGAGGGGGGCACGGAGCCAGGCTTCCCCCTGCTCCTAAGGACGCGGCTCCCACCCAGGCCAGATTGTTCGGGGCTTGGAGCAACCTGGGCTGGTGGGAGGTGTCCCTGGGGGGGGCTGGGGGGGCTCTAAGGTCCCTTCCAACCCAAAACATTCCATCATTCTGTGATTCCTGTGAAAACTGCCAACGCCCCTACTACCAGCAGATGCCCACTCCACTGCCTACACCTCCCTAATTAAGCAAGTACAACTCAAGATGCCCCCTTGCTTTTTAAGCCATTGCTACCCTAAGGCACATAACCTCTGAAGGGGTAATTACCCTCATTAACCCCCTGTTGCCTCCCGCAGAGCCCAGGCAGAGCTTGGAGCTTCCATGGCCAGTCCCTCCAGAGAAACTTCACATTTTCCACCGAGAACAATCTGACTCGTTTCCTATACTTAAAATACCTCTGCCAATCCTGAAAAAAGAGTTGGAAAACACAAGTGCTAATTTAACCATAAAAACCAGAGAAAGAGATTTATATTTACGGCAGAGTAAAACGCCTCCCTAAATCTGGGGTGGATCCCGCAGGAGAGCAGCGAGGACACACCACAAAACAACGCTCAATTGTTATATTTGGCGACAGTATTTCTGAGGAAAGAGTCCGTGGGATTGTATAATACTTATGAATCACACACTTCTGCTCTTGTCTGAGCCTTACTCTAAAAGTACGAGCTGAAAGGGAAACATTTGCTGAGAGCAAGTTTTTTCAGGAACTTCATTCCTTGTCCCCAAAATAAGTACTTTGCAGAACGCTAGAATCATTTAGGTTGGAAAAGCCCTTTAAGATCATCCTGTCCAACTGTTACCCCAGCACTGCCACCTCACTGGATAATGTTTTAGCATCTAATTTTTAAAAAAAATCTCCACAAATCAGGCTGAAATTTAACAAATAGCTTTAGCTGATAATGCTTTTGAAACGCCTCTTCTCTGGGCAGTTACAGTAGAACATTATACGCAGTACAGGGGGACCAAATACTGTGCAAAACACTATATACTTTGAATATTTTTCTATTAATAAAAGTTATTAATCATCATCTCTAAAAATTCCAGTTTGACTTTTCAAGCTGTTGTTTGTTAGAAAAATTGGCCCCACACAGCATCCGATTCAGCACCGAGTGCCACGGTTCCCAGTGTCCCCACGCCCACGGGACGGGCCGTTTCCCTGCCTGGGGCTGCCTCAAGGCACCCGGCTCAGCACCAGCTCAGCACCAGCTCAGCACCAGCTCAGCACCGGCTCAGCACCCGCTCAGCACCCGCTCAGCCTGCTCCCCTCGTGGAACCAGCCCACCTCACAGCCAGACTGGCAGGGGGTCCCAGCAGGGACCGGACAGGGGGTGTGCAAGGAGACTGAGACAAAACACCCCCTTGCCAGGATTTGATGGAAAAAGAGAAGCTAAGGTGGTTTACAATGTTCACGGACCTTCCCTGCCCCTCACACCCACATTCATATTACGGGACGTGGCTCACAGCAGCTCGCTGGGATGCTCCCACCGATGCCCCTGACCCCAGAGGACGGGGCTCTGTGAGGCCCTGGGGGCAGGCGGAGGGCAGGAGATGCTCACCAGAGGTTCACCAGGAACACGTGCTCGATCTCCTGCAGGATCTCCAGCTCCCTGAAGACGTTGCGAACCTCATCTCTCTCGATGCACTGCTGTTTGTTCATGTACTTCATGGCATACATCTTCTCAGTGTCCCTCTTCTGCACAATACACACCTAAAGTGCCGCCGAAGGGCACAGAAAAGAGAGATTCAGTGAAATGTTCCAAATCCTCATTCTCCACTTTACTGGGCTGAGACCCAAACCGCTCCGCACGTCCATCCCCCATCCTGGTCCCCGGGCTGTGACTTGGGATCTCGGAAACCTCTTGGGATCTCCCAAGCCACCCCTGCTCCGACAGCGTCCCCGGGAGCTGCACCACCCGCCTGGCCCTGCGCACCCACACCAGGGCTTCCCTCCGGACACGGCGCCCGGCTCCGGGGACAGCTTTCCGCAGGGAGCGGTGTCCGGGAGCGGCGGTGCCAGCTTCGTGCTGGTGGCCCCCCTCGGAGGTGGCCTGCGGAGAGCCGCGGGGCTTCTCTCCAGCCTGGACCCATCCTGCCCACAGCCTCCAGCAGACTGTTTGAACCTATGGGGTGTGCAGCTCTGCTCGGAAAGGTCTACATGCTCCCAGTTTCTCTCAGCAGAAAGCGATTAAAACATAAATCCGTTAAAAGCAGCTGCAAACATGAAGCCCGTAGGAGCGCGGCAGTACTCGGTGCTGGCAAGGCCCAGACCCCCGTTGCCCTCCCGTGCTCCCAGCGGGACCAAGCCATGGCCAACAGGGACAGGTCCTTCCCTGGCCACAGGCCACGCTGTGCACCAAGCCGGTGGCCACTGGCCTGTCCCTGCCCCCGGCTGGTCCCTGCTCTGCACCCCACCGGCCCCCCAGCCCCTTCTCCCGGCCATCAGGGGGTCCCCAGGAGGAACCCCAGTGTCCCAGAGCCGCTCGCAGCCCCTGTCCCAGCACACAGAGCCTGCAGCGCCGGGCACCAGCGGGACCCCAGCCCCTGCTCCCCCAGGGAAGCCCCTGGGCTGGCACAGCGATCCCGCCAGCACCGGTGTGCCCCCTCTGACATTACCGACACAATTACCAAGGTAACTATATCTAAAAGAGATAATTAGTTATCAAGGTAACTATTTTTAAATGAACTAATGAAATTTCTACATCTGGTGTAATTACGGTTATCCTCTTTTAATTATCAGACGTGCCCATGATTAGAATGCGCTGGGTGTATTTTGGTCGAAGAATGGGTAGTTTGGCATTTTGGTCACGCAGCCTCCCTGCGCCGTGGCACGAGGAGGTGACCCGGGGGTGGCTTCAGGCAGCTCCTCGGCGAGGGGGCGACCGGGCGGCGGGGAGCGAGGGCAGGGAGCTTCCCTGGAGGGCAGGGAACATCGCGGGCAGACGGGAGCCGCAGAGCTCCCCGGGGCTTCTAAAATGCTGCCATTAATAACCATTTTGCAAGCGCTGACGGCGCACAATATAGTGTCATCAAGGACACATTACAGCAAGAAGGTGACAAAATAATAGGTGGTTATCGTTAGCCTGATAAAAACATCCCAATTAGTGATGCACACTGAAACCACGGGGATTATTCTGCCGTCGTCATTGCAATTACAGCAAGAACGGAAAATTAGTATTGAAATAGCTGCAGGCACAGCTCAGACCTGACGTTAAGGGCTCGCTCATCGCTGGGGGCAGCCTGACTGCGGCAATTGTCTCCAGGTGGCCCTTGGGCCACATCTGGAGGGTGGCATCGGTGGCAGAGCCACACATGGTGGGAGTGGGAGCGGGTCTGACACGGTCATCAGCCCCCTGCTCAGCCCCCCGCGATCCCCCGCTACCGGCTGCCTGTCCCCCACCTGCGGCGGCAACACCAAACCCAACGCCCGCCGAATAACTTCATATTTCATAAATTCTTCCAGCAGAAAAGACCTAATGATCTCCCTTTAAAACATGACCATATAACTTCTCCAAAAACAAACCTTTGGAAAGCAGCCATCCAGGCACTGAACAACATTCCTTCCTGACGGCAGTTTGTTTCACATTATGGCTCCAAGCTCATTTATGTCTAAATTATTTTTTTTTATTTTTTTAGGTTGTGACTTGCAATATCTTAACAGGCATTGCATTTTGTATGGATGTCATTTGCTTCTTGTTTCTCTGCAGGGAGAATGGAAACTTAGTATAATAAATGAGAAAATGATGAAAACTTCTTGTACTCTGTAATCATAATAAATAGTTTTCTGAAACGGAACAGCATCACCTACATACAAAGCAGTGCCAGTTTCAGGCGCCCTGGAAATTGTTGTTCTCTGTTTTCTGGCACAGAACCCCAGCGTGGGCGCCGATGGAGTTCTCCCTCTGCCCACCAAGACTCGCCACGCACAGGGATGGTCCCCTGGGAGGGGTGGGAGGTGGCCCGGGGTGTGCGGTACCCCCAGTACCCACTGCATCGGTGCCCCAACCCTTCATCTTTTGTGCTTCTCCATTCTTCCATCCGTTCACGGAGAGAGAGTAAACATCTACTCGGCAACAAGTCAGAGAGGTTTTTTAAATGAATCTCAGTCCATTTTCAAGCAGACCCACAATGTGAAGTAACGCAAGAAAGCAGAAAGAAGAGACTACTCTGTCCTCATTCTGCATAATGCAGTCCCTCGCTGCACAAAGGGAATTTTCAGTGGTTAAATACAGCCATTAGAAAAAATTGTATGTGATGCTGCCAGCTTCGCGAAGCAGAAGGCAGGCATCAGCTGGTAGGATATTGCTCAAGACATGGCACATAAAAGATTTAATAGAGTCCCAGATACCCTGAACATTCAGCTGCTGCCAAATGGTTTGTATACAGCTGCCTTTGCTTTTATTGCATTAAAGGCATAAAGGGTTTGGAGCTTCCATTTGCGATTCAGGACATGAGATGTGCATTTAACATCTCCCAGTTCCATCTCACTTTATGGGGCCCCAGACAATGGCAACGCCTGTATTGTCACCGTAGCTGGCAGCGTCTTCTCATCTGAATCTGGGACAACCTCGGTCTTCACTCAACAGCCCCAGCTACCTCATTAATTTAGATGGGAGTAACAAGGACCATTGACCTAGGGGGCATTAAAAAAGAAACAGGCACAGAAAACTGACTCTTGGCTTTGAAAGACCTTCCTTTAAGGTAGGAGTTATTTAAAAACCGCAGAACATGAAGAGGAGCGCTCAGAGCTGCCTCTCCGCTCCGTGCAGCGTTTGTTTTTATCACCAAAGCAGTCAGCGTCAGCCCGACGGCGCCGAGCCGCCCCGCAGCACCCAGCAGACCCCTGCCTCTCCCGCGGGCAGACGCGCTGCTGGCACACAGCACCGTCCGGAGGATGTCCCCAGCCTCCTCCTGCCCGTCGCCAGAGCACCTCACCCTCCACTGCGTGGACAGTAAATCCCTCCCTCTGAACTGTCCCGATGCGTCCAGGGACGGGACGCCGGGAGGAAGCCCCCTGGCAGGAGCCTGGCACCCGTGGGGCAGGAGGGCTGCCTCCCTCCTCCAGGCGCCTGCAGGACTCCTCCGTGCTGCGCCAGGCTCTGGCAAAGACACCGCATGGGCACACAGCACAGCACCAACACACACCTGACTTTGCCGTAGCATCCGAAAACCAGAGCCAGGGGGACCAAGGGCCCAGCTTTAGTCTGAGAAGGGCTGAACGGCAGCCTCTGGAGCGGGAAGAGCTGGCAGGCTCCGAGCCGCTCTCCTGGAGGCAGCTTGGCCATCACTGTTTTCACCTGCTTCCAACTGATCCAGGGAACACACTAGGATTTTAAAATTCAGACCATAATTTAACGTTTAGAAACCAAACAAAATTAATACTAGGACTAAGTAAGTGGAACGTAACTGAGCGACTCTTGACCAGTTTGTCTTCTACGACCACCCACACCATTTCCACTCACACAAACCCGACTGAGGAGAAAGCCCTGGGATGAACCTTATTCTGAAGGATCAGAGCACCCTCCACCACTCCATGGACTGAGCCCCAAAAGCAGAAACGAAGCCCAGCACCTGCCAGTGACTGTTTGGCTGCTTTTCCCCTGTTCACTCACCAAGCTCTCGTTTGCAAGAGTCACTTCTGTTTTCCACCCCGCCGTGGTGTGAGCTGGCACAGAGGCAGAGAGCCGGGACTTTGGTATCTTCTGGTGTCCAGGGGACTCAGACATTATGTACTTTTTGGAAGGTTTTTTTTGTTCTTGTTAATTTAGGATACTTTCTCCAATTGTCTACATTTTTGCTGCACTGTGCATTTTTCAGTCCAACTTGCCCTCTCTTGGGCAGCTTTGCCTTTTCTCCTTTAAAAATCCAATAACTTTTTTCCTGCTGATTCTAAAAGAATCAAAAGGGCTGAAATCCCTGCTCAGATGAAAGGTCATCTAATCATTTAATAGCATGTCCTGACTTATCTCAAACTAATTATAAAGGGGCAGCACGATTTGCCAGGGCTCAAACAAAAGCAAGCGGTTTGCATTCCGGGCAGGATCTGCGCAGCTGATAAATACTGGAGACTGCCCGATCTCAGCTGCACAAAGATTATTTTTCCCTTCTGCAAATGCAGATGTCACCTTAAACCAAGGCTCCTGCGATCCCCTCCCCTGCGGGACGCTGCCGCCACGAGACCTTCCTTTGGCTGCCGAACCACGAGCAGTGGGTTTTCTTCTTGAACCTCCCAGTGGCTCCTGCTTTTGAGAGAGGGGACAAAGGCGCCGTAACCCTGCACACACAGACACTTCACTGACCCCGGCTGAGAGCCGTCAGCAAGTTCCAGGGTACAAAGCTGGATTTCACTCGTTTTAGCATCAGCAAGTACCACACACCAACATCAAACACCTTCATCCTCCAGGAGCACAAACCACAGCTGAACCCTGCTCTGGCTCATGACAATGTGTATGTGGGGTGGTTGCACCTTGTCCACCTCCATTCATTTCTCCTCCAGCTTCTGTTGATTTCCCTTGGGTGTTTATGCCTGTACTCCCCACACGGAAAACCTACAAAACCCCAGTTAGATATTGAAGTGGTTAACAAAGCCTCTGCATTTCCCATTCTCCAGAGATGAAAAGCACTGCAGTTTTAAGCGGTCATTCTGGAAACGGCTGTGAGTCTGCGATGATGCATCGATCCCTCCGGCAGAGCTGATTTGATCCCAGCAGCGCTCTCCAACCATTAATCACCCAGAGCAGCAGCGCTCAGCTCTCAAAAATAAGCCAGCCCTGATGAAGTCATGAGGAATTATCACGAGCAGAAGCACAACCAGAACCTGGCCCTAAGCTTTTACCCAGCAAGGGAAATATCCGTCACCTCTGACACCAGGCGCTTCCTGCACTGGTGGCCCTGGAGAGGCAGAACCCGGTCCAGCCTGCAGGGCTTCTGCTGCACAAGCTCAATGAGACCCACCAGTCCCTGCTCCTGCTGGGGCCACCAACACCACGTCCCAGCACCAGTTGCCACTGAGATGCAGGCTGGACCCTGGCTGGACCACCGGCGGGGCTCGTTCTCCCATTCGGGCCACCGGGGGCAAATCCCCCCCTGTTTTCCCCAGTATCAACACAGCTGCCATTTCACTGGCCAGCCTGAAACTTGACGTGTGAAGCATAACCATACAATGGCCCGTGGCACCCAAAAGCATCGGGAAGCTTTGGGACTGCCTGGGGAAAAGAGCCTGTCGAGAGGGGACAGCACGGCAGTGGCCTCGGGAGGGATGTTGAGGAGATGGGAGATTTGCAGCCTCGGTAGCAGTAAGAGCCAAGTTCTTCCTCCTGAAGGACCAGAAACAATAAGGAAGCACTTACCATGACCTATACGTAGCTCGAGCTCGAGCCAATGCAGGAGGACAGACAGACAGACGGACAGCTGGGCGTGCAGCTGTGGGCAGCACGAAGCTGTGTGCCTCGGGCAGGATGACTCATGAACAAAAAGTAAACTGATAATTACCTGATACACAGGGCAGTAAAACTGGGAGATGTAAGGGGAAAGGGCTGAGGCTGAAGACCACAGGCACCCCCATCCCGGAGCCAGCTCCAGGGAGCTCCGCAGTCACACACAACCCACCCGTGACGCTTACCCCACGCTCGGCAGGGACACCTTACTACAATGCTGTCTGATCCTGAATAAAAACATACTGTGAAATGATCAAAAACCTTCATTGCTTGATTATGCAGCTTATTTAACCAGAACTTTGTTCTGGGAACAGTTTTGACAGCAGTGTCGCTGGCAGTGTTTTTCCCGACTATTATCTCCATCACACAAAGACCCAACTGAAAGAATGGGACATCTGCAGCTGCGCTCCCCGTGCCAGTCTGGGCAGCCATCCCCCGCATTGTGCCGTTGAGGAACTGGGCTGGGTGGAACCACTGGGCGGGCAGCTGCTGGCCCTGACGGCAGCGCTCCTCCACCTTCACACAACCACAGGTTAGAGGTGGAAGGAACCTTAAAGGTGGTGGAGCTCCAACCGCCCCTGCCCTGGGCAGGGACACCCCGCACTGGACCGGGTTGCTCGAAGCCCCATCCAGCCTGGCCTCGGGGAGCCAGTGGCCAGACCTTCCCACATCTCCTCCAGCTTTTGGCCCTGCCTCAGAACCGGGTCGGGCCACGGGCACTGCTCGGGGCCAGCCTGCGCAGCAGACCCTCCCTGTCCTGGGGGGCTCCCTGTGCAGCTGTGGTCCCCACAGCGCCAGACACCTCCCTGTGTAACACCCACATCGCTGCTCCCGCCTCCTTCCACAGCCCAGGTGGGATGCTGACACACAGACGGGGGGCACATGGCACAAACAGCTACCTGGAATCACAGGAACACATCACAGCAGGGGTTGGAAGGGACCTCTGGAGACCGTCCAGTCCAACTGCCCCCAAGTCCGGCTGACTGCAGGGTCAGCCGGAGCTTCTGAGGACCAGAAAGTGTCCAGGGGGGTTGTGTGTCGCCAGAGGAGGAGACCCCCCACCCTCTGGGCAGCCCATTCCAGGGCTCGGCCACCCTCACAGGAAAGCTGTCTTTCCTCACGTTGAGCTGGAGTTTCCCGTGTCCCAGTCTGTGCCTGTTGCCCCTTCTCGTGTCACCGAGTGCCACTAAGAAGAGTCTGGCCCCATCCTCTTGCCACCTGCCTTTCAGACACTGCAGCAGCGTTGCTGCAATTAATGTTCTCAGCCACTTCACAGCTACATCTCTGAGAGTAACAGCAACTATTTTAACAACAGTTTCCCCTTCAGATGCAAAGGTCAAAACCAGAACCGATCCACCCAGGTATAAAGCAAACCAATAGGTGTAAAGTTGCAGTAAATGGAAGGTGAGTGTGATCCTCAGGAGCCAGCTCAAATCTGCCCTCGTGTCTTCAGGAGCTGACTTGGTTTCTATTCCAAATACCTCGACACTTTTCACTCCTTAAGATGCTTTTCATGGAGTCTTATGATTTTATGTTTTCCCTGCTGAAAAGTTATGCTTTATCACAAGACTGATGAAAGGCTGGTTTGTCAGAACACCATAAATCATTAAACCCTCTTGAATTCAGCACTGCTGTTTGCTACAGCCAGGTTGTAACAGCAGCTGATAAAACTTTTATTCCTAGCAAGCCTGTTGGTGTTTTCAGGTCGTGTCAACTCTTCCATTAAAGATCCCTTTCTCAGTTCCCTGTGCGAGAGACAAGAACCTCTTCTGACCTAAAATAAAGCCAGCTGTCTGAGATTGCTCCTCAGCCTACCACGCACCAGTCGCTCCAGCCTTGTGGTCTGAAGAGCGTGGTCACCTCATCTCCTGCAAATCTGCAGCCCACCTTGAGGTCCATCAGACCTGAATGGGTTTGTATCACCTACCAACGTGGCCAGCCCTCTGTGCCCCGGAGCAGGCAAACACATGGCACCGGTACAGCGGGAGCACACCCCAAACACACCCCAAATTAAGCTCCCACACGATCTTTTTCAGCATGAACCTGGCTCTGCCTTGCTGTTGACCTCGGTTCACACGACCAGCACGCTGAAGCCATGGCAGGAGAAGCTCTCCTTACCGGCACCTTGGGGAGTCCAGTTCCTCCAGCTGGCGTCTACCAGGGGACATTTTCCCTTTTTCCCATGGGAGTTCATGAGAGGGGGATGCAAAATGTTATCAACATGCTCTGAATCCTATGATTTAAAGCAATTTTAGGTGGTTCAGATTAACCAGTTCCTTTTAATGTCGTGCTGAGAAAAAAACATCTTGGCAGACATTAAGCAGATGTTTCCATAATCAGGTTTTGGATATGGGTGATTATTTGACTTGCAGCTCCAAAAAACACATCGACTTTTTCACCTCATGAGAGATAGTAATCCAAACAAACAAGGAAAACCAGAGCTGAGAGCATACAAAGCTACGAAACAAAAAAGGAAAAGGAGCATTTTTCTTTGCTTTTGCTTGTCCTCGTTGCCCACCCTGTCCCCTCCTGCACATCAGCTACCGAGCTACATCGCTTGTTAGAAATACAGGCCCCAGGTATCTCAAAATGTTTAATACATTTTAAAACAAAATGTAGGGATTTTGGAGCATCCTTTGGTGACAGCCTTGGGTATGTGTCTCTGATGTGGCCTGGCCTGGGCTTGCGGACCGTTGGGACACAAGGTAGCAGACCCTCGCTCCGGAGGTGCTGAAGCAGAGGGGAAGGGTGTCTCCCAGCGCAGACGCTTCTGCTGGGCGCGGGGAGGAGGACAAACGGGGAAACGTGTTCTGGAGCTGTCACGCTTCCTACGGAAAGGCTGTTCGGCAGCCAGATTTCTGTGTAGCTCCAATCACATGCTCATGTCTCTGCTGGGCTTTTCTGGCTTTAATATTATTTAAAGCAGAATGATGAAAAATCAGACCAACCTGCAGAAATCCCTGCAGACGCCACGACCCGTCTCCTTTCTGCCTTTCGGATGGATCCAAACCTGGACCCACCGTTTGCTCCAGCTCAGCAGCACTCCATGGACTTACACGAAATCTGGTCCCCTGCATGCAACTACAGCTAGCAAGCCTTTTCTGAATAAAAGGTGGAAAGCACATCTTCCTGCAGTTAACATATACTTTGAGTTAAATCTTGTATTTGGGATCATCTTTCATTCAGCCATCATTACGTTCTGTGGTGGTTTACAAGCTGGTCGAAGAGGCAGATGGAAAGATTTTTTTTCTTTATATATTTGATAAAGCTTGGGAACAGAGAGAAATCTAATTACTTCCAGTGAAGAATGGAGGGCTTTATTTAATCTCTACTTGTAAATTAATGTTGAAGCTTTTCCTGATCCCAAGGCAAGAACACTGGCTGTGCTATTTTAAAAAACCTCATCACTCACCTCTAAGCAGCGCTGCCGGGCAATGGCAGCGAGAGCGACGCGGCCCAGCGACCCCTCTCTGTGCCGCTGCCACGACGCGCCTCCCTGCCACCGAAGTTTCCATTCTGCTCTGAAGCAAATGAACACAGGTGCAACTGAGAATGAAGGGGTCACTCGTGTTCCACAGGGCAAAACCTTCAGGAGGAAGCCATGCCTCCTGCAGCCAAATGCTTGATTTTTCACCAGCTCTGTCACACTGACGTATTTACCACCAAATTTACCTCCAGCACAGTCCGGTTTAACTGCACCCTTTGCTGATCAGGGACAGATAGATGGGTTATACTGCGGTGCCCTTTATTTACAGGACTTTTTAGCACTTATTTTTAAAGAGAATTTTTAGAGGAAAAGCAATAATATGGCACCACAACCTCACTGCAGCTCTGTGAGCAAACAACGTAACAGAAGGATTCTTGATGGATTTTGAACATAAATAGTAACTAAACGGGAGGTGAGAGTGAAAAGCAGAGACACAAAAGGCTTCTCTTTAATAAATACTGTTCCTTTCCTTTTCTTTCTTTAAAAAAATCTCATGTGTTTACAGTCCAAACTGTTTTCCTGAAGGAGGCAGAATTCCTGATCGTGCAGAGAAAATATATTTATCGCAACTGTGATGGGTCAGTAGGAATAAAAAAAGTATAAAAGATTAGAAAAGTGTATTTGCAATTGTTGTTGTTGACGGGGAATCAGATGGAGGGAGGCAGCATTCGGGGACTCACACACCAAAAATCACATCCTCTCCCTTATGCTGCTCACACAACTGGTTCTTTATTTCATGGCCATTTTCTCAGATGCTCTTTGCTCGTGACAGGCTGAGCAGCTTGACCTTTCCCTCTGCTCGTGCTTCGCTTCTCTGTTTCCCCAGTGCCAAAAGCAGTTATTTAGCAGAAAGATGTAGCAATAGAGACAAAAAAAAAAAAAGAAAAAAGAAAAGAAAAGAAAAAAAAAGAGATCAGGTACCTAAATGGCAGATACAGGCAAGGCATGAGAATTAGTCATTTATGCCTCTTTGGCCCCAAATCCATCAGTCTTGAGCAGAGAATGAAAGGAGCAGCAGACACGAGTGGTGAGAGAGCAGTGGGGTCTGCAGGACGCAGGGCAGGACGTGCCCGGCTCCGCTCCCAAACATCTTCACTTGGAGTCACAGAACGGTTTGGGGTGGGAGAGACCTCTGAGATCCCCAGGCCCAGCCCTCGAGCCAGCACTGCCAGCTGGGCGCTCCGTGCCAGGGACGCAGCCAGCGCAGCCCCTGCCGCCCAGCCAGGCTTCCTGGGGCTGCGCAAACATGTGTACCACTCTCAGCTCAATTAACTGTCAGAGAGCCGCCAGACATCAAGCTTCCCACAAAGCGGGGAGAGCAGCAGCTCTTTGCCATTTGCTACTGGCAAAATGTCACCCTTTGTGCAACAAACACACACTCCTGGTCTCCTCAACTATATACCAGTTGCACCAGTTTGTATTTCTCACAGCCCGATTTTCCTTCATCGCTGACACTGGAACTCCCTCTTGCCTGTTACTGGCTCCCGGGCAGTTCCTGTACTCACCACACAGACACCAGACACAACCAGGACAGCGCTATGGATTTCTGTCTGCACAAGCACCGTGAGACGGGGATTTGGTTTCCAGCAGCGCACAGACACTTCAGTGGGAAGTCACGAACTCCAGCCCCCAGGAAGAAACACATCATGTGTGGAGAAGGAGAAAGTCTCCCTCTGCAAACACCACGGGACTGTGGTGCTGCAAGAGTAACAGAACAGGTACACCCCATAATGTTCTGCGCAAACCCAGATGGTATTTACTTTGCTAAACTATTATAAAAGACCTTAGGGAATAGTTGCTGTGTCATGCTGATATACTTGTAATTTCCTAGGAACAGAGGACATCGTTCCTTTTCCTTTATGACATTAAGTGGTTTGTAATCGGATTGTCCAACCATGAGCACTCACAGAACACCCCAGACTCACAAGCTGCAGCTTCTCGGGGCCTGCAGATGACTCTGATACCCACTGCAGCTTCCATTTTATTGTTGCCAAATCCTGCATCTGATGCTGAAACAGCCGATGCTCTTGGTTCAATTAACCAGCTTGTGGGGGTGTGTTACATGATGGCTTGTCAGAACAAAAAGAAAGATCCAAATGCTGGTCATATGTAAGCCACTGACAAATTTATAATTAAAATTAGCAAAGCAGGGCACCTTTTTTTTTTAATTTAAAAGAGGAGTTTTTTATGCATGGCCTGTGTGACCAGCAGCCTGGCGTGGGCTGCGTGGCTGGCAGAGGGCAGGCAGGGACAGCACCGCCGTGGACAAGGCACGGTCTCCGGGCACACCCCAACTGCGATCTCAGGGGTCAGGCTGGAGGAACAACCACCAGATTTCCAATTATTAATCCCATCAAGTGTCAAAATACTCTGCTCTTCGTCCTCCTAGTTTATGAAATTTAGTAATGTGTTTTGATGGGGCTTCCCCGTAGCCACACCACCCAGCCCTCTCTGCCTTCGCCTCTCCCAATGGTGCTCTTCTGAGAGCCCAAGAGACTCTTGCACAACAAGATCTCCCATGTAAGGATGTAAGAGCGAAGGTTTTGCCTGGCAAAAGATCACGAACGAGAGCTAAAGGTCCACCCAGTCCAGGCAGAGATAACAAGATAAAAGAAAACCAGGCAAAGAACACGGCAGAGAGATGTCCTGGAGGGTCCAGCCCAGTCCTACATTGTCAGAGATGGACTGGCTTAATAACAACAGGAACTAAACTGCTGCAACGGTCACAAGTGATTGGAAAAACACCTCGTTTTCACAAGGGTACACGAGAAGCCCCTGGGCATTCCCCCCCACAGGGACCTCCCTGCCGCTCTCATTTGGGGCAGCTGGAGACATCTACGGGGCTCTGAAGGGGGACTTGGTGGAGGAGAGAGAAAATGCCCCCAGACAGCTTGGCTCCGTGCCTCCAGCTCCCAGGACTGAGTCGTACCCTCCGGGGAGTTGTTCCTTTTGCCTACGCCGTGACAGCACTGCATCATTTTACTCCTTACAGCAAACAAGAACTTCATAGTCTTTACACAAACATGTCATGGGGAAGACGGATTATGGATGTGCTGTCTGGGCCTCCTCCCACTAACGACCTTTCTGCAAACTGCGGTAGGAAAGCAGTGTATGAGCCTGTAACCGGGTGACTTCAGGGCTGGGAGAGCTCTGCGGAAGGGTGCGGGGCTGTGGGAGGCTGGGACACCTCACAGCACCCTCCCTGCCTCCTCTACTATTTTCAGGAATTACGTGACCCACAGGTCCCTGCTTTGCCGAGCAAATGGGTTCTTCACATGGCAGTGCGATTACAGAGCCACACACCTCCTCTGGCACAAGGCACGGGTAACACCCCCGTGCCCCCTGCCCACCCCACAATGTACAGACTCATTAACTGCATCGCAATTACAGAGGCTGGTTCGTGCCAGGGAACGGCGTCTGCTGCTGCAGGGAGCTCTCGCCGCACGAATGCATCGCCCAGGGACACACAGGTTTTAGGAGAGGGACACCACAAGCTGGGAGCAGGCACAGTGGGCGAGGGGTGCGGGTGGCCAGCGGCCCAGGGCCACCTCCACCAGTCCCCTGGAACCTGCTGGCCACGGCCACGCCGCTCCTGCCTGCCTGGCCACCTCCAGCCTACAGAGGGTGGGCTCGATGATGCACTTACAAACACGAGCATCCCTTTTCCTTTTCACTCCATGCTGTTTTTTTCAAAAATTAAAAAGAATTTATATAAAGCGATACAAAACTTAAAAATATTTTATATTTCATGTTTCTTTTTCTCTTCCTTTGGTCCAGTTCAGAGGTAGTAGGGGATGAAAAAAACATAGGGACAAAAAAACCCACCAAACAGCTTGGGAGTGGACACCAGAGGCACCAGTGACATCCCTGGGGCCAAGGACATTAAAGAAGGAGAGCGAGGCGAGAACGAGGAACCAGGGGACAGGACCACTGAGACCCCGTGTCCTTCCCTTTTCCATCGCTTGCCACCACCACCACCACTAGTGACAGTCTATCGCACCGCCAGCGTATGACACAGAGCGCTGGCATGTCCCAGGGCGTCACCCCCAGCGCCGTGACATTCTGCATCGCCGTGTCCTGTGGGGAAGCCGGGACAGGACCGGTGCCCCCCACGGTGCCAGCAGGCCCTGGCCACCACGGCCACGCACCCCCTGCCCCGCTGCCGGCGGTGCCAGCCCCTGCAGGGACGGCGGGGACGAGGACGCGTTGTCACACCCGGACCTGCTCCTCCCGAAAGCCCAGGGCCCCGGTTTCCTGAGGAGCTGCGCTACAAGACGGGCTCGCACCGAGAGGGATCCTCTGCCAGGCTTGCTGACGGCTTCATGAATTAAACATTGCTGTCTGCTTTCCTAAGAAAATGAGGTCATGGGACTACTTTTTTCACACTCACCCCTACCCACCTCCAGGCCTGTTGGCCAGTTTCAGCCAGATTTTACAGATGGATGGACATCTCAAAGATGAAAAAGCTCCTCTCAGCTTGGTGAAAACCAATGAGACACACAAAGGACAGAGATTCAGATGGAGGGAAAGGCTCCATCATTAATTAAACTATATTATTACCCACCAGGGAATACTCCTGAATCCCTCACAGCAAATCGGGCTTCACTGCTACGCGTGAGATAGAGACAGCTTTGTTCTGGCAACAAGACACGAGGTCCTCTCGGTGTTGGTGCACTTCGATAGCAACAGACGACTTGTCAAGAGAAAATGACAAAGCTTCAGGCAAGGAGGAAAGAGTTTCCCAGCTGCCCTACAGGCACGAGGTGGAGCAGATCCAGCGAGATCCCACCATCTGGGGTGTTTTGTAGTGGATGAAGAGAGAGATCAGCTAGTGCACAAATTTAGTTCTTGGTTGTGCAGCAGGTAGTGCCCACCACAGCACCTACAGGGATGGCCCAGGGGGCCACCAGTGGGTTTTAGGTGGAGGATGGTTCTTCCACCCTCTCTTCTCCCACGCTGCTTTCCTGTCCTCAGCCTCCCGGCTGCTGGTGGGAGCATCTGTCCCACCTCCCATCCCACGCAGTGTGATTCATCTATGGGGAATGATGGGGGCTGAAATAAACCCCAGGCAGCTTCTAATGCAAATGTTAATAAGGCACCGGGTATATAATAATAACAAAAGTGGGCAGCTTTTACTATAAATCACTGCCCTGTGAAGTCTGATCCTTCAGAAACCCCAAGCAGGTCCTCAGTGGAAGTGCGCCGTGTCATGTTCCAGGCCTCCTGCCAGCCCAAGTCACTGCTCACTCCATCACCTCAGGTCATTCAGAAGCATCTTCTTCTCTGTAATTTTACTGCTGCTGCCCAAGACCCGGGCGGGGAGGGAGTGCTGGACCACAGCCTCACTGCCATTGTCACTCTCTGCCGTTCTCTCGCCTGTGGCTTTTACCAAGGACACACTTGCAGTTCAGCAACATCCAAGAAAGAAAAAAATTCGTAAATCACTAAATACTGCCTAGGAGGTTGCATCAGAGGGAGGATGACCTTCTGTGCGCTCCACGCTTCCTCACGCCCCCACTCACCGTCACCGCCAGCGGCAGGATTTGGGCAGATGTCCCCTGGCCAGGGCAGCTGTTCCTGTGCCACACGCCGTGGTGTAGCCCATCCTTCCCACCACGGCTCCTGCCGCAGCGTGTCTCCTGCCTGGAAGACCTGTTGTGTCCCACAAACACCCTGCGTGGCTCTGGGGCCGAGCCCGAGGGTGCCAGACCAGCGTGGTGCTGCCAGCCCAGCGGGGCGGGCAGGGGGTCAGACACTCCAGGACCAGGGATGCCCCTCGCACGGCCGTCCCCTCACAGCAAACACCACTGTCCTTTGAAAAGGAAACGCATTTTCAGCTCTGCATCCTCCGGGAGCAGGGGCCGGGGCCGTCAGCAGCGCACGGAGGCCTGGCGGGGCCGTGTCCGGAGGGACGGGCGCTGTGGACCCTGCCCGTGGCCATGACAAACCCTCGGCCTCGCGCCAGCCCCGGGACGGGCAGAGGGAAAACCAAGGGCAAAAAGCACCCCGTGGTATTTCAATAACAAAGGACATGGTTCTAGCCTTTCTTTTGGGGGAAAAATCCAACATTTATAGAGACAGAAAGAAAAAGACCAAGGATCAAGCTTGTGTTGATATCGAAGAGGGATTGAGTTGAGAATAGACTTTAAGGGAGCTTTATTTATGGTGTATCTCCTGGGTGGGCATTTATGACCTTTAGAAAATGGATTAAAGCTTTTCTACACCCGGCTGCAGGCTGTATGAATTATTAAAGCAACAAAATCATGAAGTGAAGGTACTTTTGCAAAGCAAGCCACCCTGTAAGTGCGTGTTCTTCGGCAAGGGCGGGTGAGCAGCCTCCCCAAGGAGCAGGGAGGGCCGCCCGCGCCAGCCATGGAAGCCAACCTCTCGCCCAGCAGCCCCACCGTGGCAGCGACAGCCACCAGGCACCCCGTCCTCTGCCACGGCCTCTGCCCGACCCTCACCCACCGCCACACACCCCGCGGCCGGGGCTCCTCTGGGATCCCTGTTCTCCAGGCCCTCCCACCCCAGAGCCACGTCGTTACCAGACGGGTTTCCCTGAGCCTTCACAGGTCTCAGCAAAACTTCACAAATTACTCAAAATAAAGACAAAAAGCTCTGTTCCTCATCTACACCCTGAGCAATCTCTGCTGCCCAAGAAAGGAGTCCATGATACAGGAGAAAATCTGTAAACACTGAAAATCAATTACCTCTAATACTTATGGAAAATATTACACCTCTGCTAATTCGAGTAAACATGGAATTGAGCGTGACCTTCCTTTGGTTACCAGGATCTTAAAGATGATTAAGCCCATCTCCAGGAAACAGAAATTGGCCAGGTTCTGCAGATACGCCGGAGCCACCGCTCCAGGGCTCCCCACTCGTCCGTTTCGGAGTTCCCATTTCCTTCCCTTTGTACGGTTCCTGTCCCCAGGGACACCCAGTCTGGCCTAAGGGGTGGATGAAATGGGAAGGGCAAGCAAACGCCCTGCCCACAGAACCGGGCAGGCGGCTGCCCCTGGCCCCCGCGCTCCAGCATCACACGGTGGCACAGGTGCCCGGGTCGCTTTGAGATGGACACTGGCTCCTCAACACCTTCCCGAATGGGGGCAGGGAGGGCTTAAACCAACCAAAGCAACTGAATTACTGTCGTGGTTTCAGCCAAATTTACCGAAACCTGAGTGACAGATGTCCCCCCCTCCCCCCTTTTAGTCAGAGAGGAGAGGAAGGAGCTAAAGAGATTCAAGAGTTTAGATTCAGAAATTTCAAATAACGTGTTTCAGGTAGATAGTTCTGTTTTCTGTAATTAAATGTCAGTTATAAATTACTTTGTAAATGTGAAAAGCTTTTCTCAGTATCAAAGGAAATTCAGCATATTGACATAATTATCCAGAAAGATGACAGATGAATCATTTCAGCATTTTGTTGAAAGTGTATATACAATCCTGATGCCTGATAGACTGCTACGTGTTAGACTTAACCTTTCTTTAGCATAAACAGAAAAGGAAGCAGTCCCCAGGAGCAGCTCTCTTCAAAGCCAGAAAAGTCCTGCCCTGGGACAAGAATATTATTTTCTGCTTTTCATGTTCTGAGTAGAATTAATTTCCCAGCACCAAGTGCTTCTGCTCAACAGAATGAACCCTCTTTCCTCTGGAAAGCTCACATCTGGAAGTATGAGTCTTCTCATATGAGCTGGAAGAAATGTTAGCTGTATTTGCTGGTAAGGTTTTGAGTTAGGTTTTGGTCGGTGACGATGAGCAGAAGTCACAAGATCCTAAAGTTTCCTGTGTTTCTAGAACCATCCAGGGAGACTTTCCTCTGCTGTTTGCTTTACCTTTAAAGCACCGCCCTAAGGAAGGACCTGAGCTTGTATTTAATCATTCTCCATCGTCTAATATAAACCTGACATAGCTCTGCCGCCAGCTTTCACCTCTTCTTGCCCGAGAAACACGGCTGCAAATACAGGTGACTATTTAAAACCACCCTCTCCCTGACTTGCACATCGCTTGGGACTATATTTCAATTACCCTGCTCCCACGTGGACTCAAAATGAAGCCAGATGGGAATTCACCTGGGTGGACAGTGCCCTGACCACGCCAGGACGGTGTAACAGATACCCGTGTTCATCAGCTGAGGCACCTTCGTTAGCGAGCAGGGCTAACAGCAGCACTGCGACTGCCCAGGTGCCCTCTCCTGACCCAAAGCGGAGCTCGGACTCTGCCTCCCCCGGGCTGCGGCTGCAGCTCTGCACCGCTTCTCAAGGATCAGGCTACTCAATACGTTTGAAGTACTTGAAGAGATTTTCAGTAATCGGTATAAATTTGGGCTCTTCTGAGCACACAGGTCTCAGATCTGAGGAACTTCTGCTTTTGCAAAGTTTCTGAGCATCTGACAAAGTCTCGGAGCGAGGAAGGCAGCAGGTCCAGCTGCTCGGGTGGCCCTCGCCCGGGTGACACCGCCTCGCCGGGGATGAACGGGCAGAGCGAGGGGGCAGAGGACAGCACAGCCGCCTCCTGGGCCAGACCCAGATCTTCCTGCCCTCACACTATGAGCTTGTGGTCACAGCAGGATGGCAGAAACCGGCCGAGATGACAGGACTGTCCTCTGGACCAGTCTGTGCTGCTTCACAAGCTCCGTATTGCACATCCTGCAATATTGCAAAGGCCGTTTCCCTCTCCCACCCCGACACCTCACAGCCATCACACAAGATGGTAACAACGACCAAATCCAGCAATTTTCACTCATCACCAGGGTCACGGCTCCTACAGCTCCTGTCCACGGGATGCAGATGTCCCAGCTGAACAGAAGGACCAGTGCAAAATGCAGGTGACAAAATACCTGCAGAAGAGGACAAAAGCCATGGAGCCTCCTGAGTGTGCAAGGACACACACCCGTGCACGCACACACCCCAAACCCCGTGCCTGCACTGCAAAGAAACGGTGTAAAATGTCGTGACATCAAATAGTTATCTACATGGGGACTCAGTAAGAGTCAGTGAAAAGGGGAATGAAAAAGGAATAAAACCAGGAAACCAAACAGTAACCAATTCTCAGAGCTATCCAGCTTTTTGATCATCACCTCCCACCTTCTCCCACACGCTTGGCAAAAAAAACCTTGTTAAAAATAAACAACAAAAACTCTTCAGCATAACTCATTTCTGAGTGAGAAAACATATCAGGGCCTCAGAGAACCCTCTTGACCACATCGTGCCACCCAGGACACTCACCCAGGACAGCTGCCAACGCCTCCCTGACTTACTGCCCCCGCTTCACAGCCTAGAAACCCTCTCAGGAAAGAGAAACCATGATGAGTACTTGCCATAAAGCGGTCACAATTGTGCTGGTAGTTTAAAATACAGCTGTTCCACTAAGATGCCAAGAATTAAAGCAATGCCAAGTGGCAACAAGGTATTTTCCTGAACACATTTTTCCTGTGTTTACTCAGCAGCCATCATCTAACCATAAACCCAGCCTATTTCAGCACCGTGACTGTTCCAATAAACCACCAGGACGTAACAGCAGGCACCTGGCGAGACACACAAGCAAACTCCGGACCGAGCGCTCGAGCCTACCTTGCCAAAGCTCCCCTTCCCAATCGCCCGGAGAATCTGGAAGTGGTCAAAGTTCACTACAAGGTAAAGAAAAAAGAATTTAAATTTGTAAATGCTTTACTGCAAAGATCTTGGATTTAAAAAGACAACAAGGAGACAGCTGAAGGGTGTTGGCCAAGCTTTTATTGTAAGTCCCCGTCTCCCGGGGAAGATTTCAACAGGGTCTTTTTACCTTCTTGCAGTCGCTGGCACTCAGGCTGGATGAGGTTACTAAAGCAAGGGTTCAGCGGGAGCTAAAATCCAGCTGTGACCTGTGCCAGCACAGCAGGAGTCTCACAGTGACACACAAACCAGGAGGGTGCCAGAGGGGGGACGCTGGCCCCGCACGCCCCGTGCCCAGCTCCTGACCCCTTGTCCACATCCAACAGCCCCTCACTGCGGCATCTGGGCTTCCCAACAGATGACACTGAGAGGACAGGGACTGGTTTCACCCTGGTCTTCCAGTGTGAAGCCCTGACCATGCACAGGGACCCTTGGCATCTCCTCCCCAGGAAGCTCTGGGGGCTGCACAAAGACACGCTCGGCCAGGCCCTGGGGACGCGCAGTGGGAATGGTGCACGAGGTGGTCAACGGAGAGCACTGAACTGGTGCGACAGCGGAGACCACAATCACACAGGAAGAGTGGGAGCAAAGAATTCACTATAAATATTCCGAGTCCCACTCCCAGATCTTAAATAAATGCACATCTGTCATCTCTGAGGATGAATCAAAAGCCCACACATGCCCATGGAGTTCCTATTACCCTTTTGTGCTAGGCTTATATCCAAAATATTGTTATTGTCATTTTTGTGGGACATTTTCTGCAGGAAAACTTTGCCAAATTAAACTGAAAACAGTCTGGGCCAGCTCCCACCACGTATCTCCCCACACTCCGTATCGATGCTGAAGGGCAGATGCACCGTCTCCTCCCCCGGGTTGTTCCAGGAGATCCCAGGGGAGACCACGCGAGGAACCCAGCGCTGCCCCATCCTTCTGACGGCCCCTGTGTGCCGTCTCCTTGTGGCTCTCCTGTCCCGTGGGTGAACAGGGCTCTTTCAGCAGGACTTCATGGGTCTTGGGCTGAGAAGCCACAAGCTGTTGGCAAGGAGGAGGGTAAAGCCTGGAGCCCACGGTCAGCTTGTCTGAGATGCTGCAGGAGCTGCAAACTGTTGCTTGCTCCCTCCGACAAAACCCAGCCCTGGAGGGAAAAGCTGCGGCCATGGGCAGCATTTTACTGAGGCTTTTCCCACCACCCCTCTATTAGAGCGACCGTAGTGAGCAATGTGCAACCCCAGCTACGTCTGGTCCATAAATATTTTCTGAAATCCGAAACATCAGCACACATGGTGCAAGCAAATCCATTAATTGAACTTCAGTCAAAGAAATACTCACCGAGGAAGCCAAGCTACAGCGAGCACCTTTAACGCCCAGCATTTGCTTGGCAACTGAACCACCACGCACAAGAGCTCATGATCTGCAATCACTCCAGGAGGACAGTTTCTGACAATTCTTTATTATAATGTTTGGAATGTTGTGCAGAAAATCAATGCCACTGAGAAAACAAACCCCAAAGTGTCATTTCCATGTATCCATGGCTACGGGCGATCTAGAAAGCATGCTCTAGTCAGCAGCCGAGAAGCAAATCCAGATATGAATATGCACCAGGCCCTTGAACCTATCAAAGATGTCACTTCTAATAAATTAAATACACAGGCCTGCTGAGCTGAAGTTCAATGACGTTAGATGAACACGCACCGACTCTGCCTTCGGTTTCATTATTTTCTTCAGGAATTAGTAAGCAAACCCATTAAAGAAAAAGCACATCTCAACACTTCAGGAAGATCATAGTAGCAGCATGTTGCTTTCTGTGCGCACACTGGATTTCTAAAAATGACAACATATCACTACAGAATATGTTATTACCCCTAAAATAGAAATCCCAAACCTGCCTGAACGATTACGTATGCTCCAGAGACTCTGCTTGCTGCGAGCTGACAGGAGAGAGCTGGCTTTCACCCGCAGCCAGAAGAGCTGTTATCTGGGGGTGACGAGTACGAGCCCGAGCCGTCGGCAGCAGCGGGGGATCTCCTGCCCCCCACTCGCAGGTTCCCACCGCTGGGACCGCGGCACCGCTCTGACGGTCACAGTCTGCAAGTGCAGAAATGGGTTTGGGCTTGAGGGTGAACCAGAGGGACCTCGAAACCTGGGAGCGTAGGAAAAGTTCCTTCCTTCCTCCCTTCCTTTCTTCCTTCCTCCCTCCCTTGCTAAAGCATAAGAAGCATTTCTTTACTGTGAGGGTGGTCAAACCTTGGCTCCCTGGAGATGCCCCAAGCCTGGCAGTGTTCAATTACTAAGGGCAATGCCCTCAACAAGATGCTTGAACTTGGTCAGTCCTGAGCTGGTCAGGCAGTTGGACCCGATGATTGTTGTCCCCTCCAACAGAAATAGTCTGTTCCACTCCATCCCACCCCGCTCCACGTACAAGCACAAGGGAGAGCAGCACCACAGCACACGGGTGCACCCCGACCCACTGCCATCTGTGGTGCTGGAATGCCCCGATGGGTATTTGCTTAGTTCCTCATGACAAACCGACACTAGTCATCCCCGCTGACTCCCCTAACAGCTCGGTATCAACACGGCACCGCGGCAGGTAAGTGGAACTGCTGGACATAAGACGCTGGAATTTGCCACAGAGGAGATATGCCTCTTCCTGAGTCTCCCTGGCACCAAGTGACAAATCATGAATCACAAATAAAGATAAATACTGTGACCTGGATTCGCTCAGTTCAGCGTGTTTTTGTTCTCGGTCTCCAGGAACACACGAGAAGCAGGATGACAGGGTTTCACGCGCCTGTTGGACCTCACCAAACCTCACGCAGCCTGGTCCAGCCCCCTCCACAAGGGAGTGCCAGGTGCTGCACTGACATCTCTATAATTAAGATTTCATTGTAGTCACAAAATGTACTGTGTGATAAAGCAGGCTGGATACACAGCCTCTATTTTCCAGTGAAATAAAGAGAATGAAGAATATGTTTCTCTGCAAAAATTCTTTATACAGAAGGACAAGCATGCCCCAACGCAAATTGTCTCAAAATTACGAATGTCTTCATTATTGTTCCTTTTATTCTGCATTATTTACAAGATATCTAAGATAGAGTTACCAAAAAATGTCAGATACACAGTGGACACCCAGTGAGGGTTCAACACCGGGACCTGGTATTAATGTCCAGTAGCAGGAAAACAATGGATGCAGGCAGTAAACCCGGGATCCAATATCGCAGTAAACCTGGGATCCAATATCCTCAAATCTGGGCAAAACAGAAAATTAAAAATTAACTTGCAAAGATCACTATTTATCTGCATGTTTTCTAGCTTCTTCAATAAAAAGAGGGAGTTTTAACTCCAAGAACGACTCTCTCCAACGCTAAAGACCTAAGAAATCCTTTTTTGAGTCTTGTAACAGCAAATTTCAGGGCAAATATGGCATGATCAACATTTGCTTTCCATCAACGTAATCCTATATGTTGGCATAATTAATAGCATTTGTCTACCCATTATATTCCTGCAGTCTCGCTTTGGAAGAAAGCCCCACGGTAATTGATGCAGAAACATTAGCGTGTGGCCACAGCAACCACAAGCTGCCACAAAACGCCGAGAGCTTCAACCCACAGAAAAGCAAGTCACAGCGCAGAAATCTCAGTTTTTCCCAGTCTCCATCCCAAACCTCCCCTGGCACAACCCGAGGCCGTTCCCTCTTGTTCCACCGCCCGTCCCTGGGAGCAGAGACCGACCCCCCGCCTACACCCTTCTTCCAGACAGCTGTAGGGAGCGAGAAGGTGACCCCTCTGCCTCTATAAAAAGGATGGAAAAAGTAAGAGAAAGCTTTCAAAGTGGAGGCTGAAACTAGTGAACTGGGAAGGTCGGGAAGATCAAGGAGATCAAAAGTGAGATGTGTGATTAGAGGCGCGGTGAAGTGCCACGGGGGGAAGCAGAGGCATCCGAGGGAGAGCTGCCTCCGAGGTGCTCGAGGGGTTGCCAGCAGCCCTCCCCAAGCCCAGACACTCCGAGCACGAGGCTTCCAGTTTTCTCCAGCAGGAAAGCTCCATACGGTGTAAAAAACCACTGCTTTCCTTTCTGTCACTGGAAAAAGCACAAGCAATATGTTCAGTCTCCAACATCTCGGGCTGATCTGTTTTGCCTATTCATATCCACAGAGAAGATTGCATGGGTGAGAAAAATGGAAATACAGCATAATATGACTGACAGGGAACTCAAGTGAGCATTAACTACCCGGGAATTCAGGGAACGCTGGTAGATAATGAAAGAAATTAAAGGTATAATACGAGCCCAGTGCTATAAATGAAGCCCTTTAGAAACTGAGGATTCAAACATATTATTAGGAAGCAACTCTGAAGTCGTGTAAAAAACATTGAGTTATTCTATGATTAAAAATGAAGCTCTGCAACTCCGTAAGGAATCAAATACACCGTGCAAAGCAACTCCGAAGTCACTGTAGGAAGAGTGGGTTATCGATATTGGGTACAAAAATGTTTGCATTGGCCAGAAACCATCCCTAATTAGTGCAAAAATACTGCTTGCATCGGCCAGGAACCCTCCCAAACCAGTGCGAGGGGACTGCCCTCAGCTGCCTCTCCAGCAACCGGCCCCGGCGGCACCTCGGCCCCCGTGTTCTGTGTGCTCTACAAGGGCTATTTCTGCTAGAAAAAACCTTGTTACTCTGCAATAACAACCCCGGGAGACGAGCGGTTGTTCATTAACCACCCCCCGAGCTCTCCCTTGGCGCAGATGAGCCAGCACTACAGGAGCTCTCTGGGTCTTGGCACGGGAGACCAGCACGGGCTGTTCGGGCCAGTGGGCAAACCAGGCACGGGGCTCAGGGCAGGGACCCTCCCCGCACCCCAGGGCACACGGGAGCCCCCCTCACCACCCAAAACACGGGACTGACGCCCCCAGGCCAATACCCAGCACTGTTTTGTGTCTCCGTGCCCCCACGTGTCCGGCTGGTTCGTCTAGAAGGGCACTGCCTCCCGGCAAACTCTGTGTAAATGGTCTGGTTTATGGTGGTACCACCTGTTAAACAGCTTCCAAGGGAACCACAGAGAAGGAAAAGCGAAGGTCATGCCAGGGTTTGCCCTGCTGCCCACGTGAACGCTGTGGGATCCCTCGGAGCCGTCCCCACGTGGGAAGCCTCACCGCTTGGTGGCCAAGCCAAGGCTGGTTGTCCATCAGCCCGTGGCCACAGAGCCCCTCCTGGCTCCCACACCCGAGACCCGCGGCCACCAAACACCGACCACCCGGCACCGGGGGCTCTGCAGGAGGTGCCCATGCGTGGCACCGGGCCTCTGCGTGCCCTTCCCACCGCCACTGGGACGAGGGGAGGAGGTGGGTGCTGGCGGCAGGGGCACCACCAAAAGCAAACCTGCGCCGGGGGGCTCTGCCCACGGAGAGGCTGGAGGAGCCACGGCCCGAACGCAACCAGCCTCCTCCACCGCGGACACAAGCCCATCCATTCCCAGGAGCGGCGACTGCAGGATTCCCAAGGCAGAACCACGTATTGAATCTGTCAGGGAAAACTTCATATCCAGCTGGAGTGAAGCTTCCCTGGCAAATAATTAAACTCTTCCAGTGCAGCGAGTCTGAAGCAGAGCAGAGCTGAAGCCGTTTGATCACAGGATCGTGGCTGCTGACCACAGCCCTGCCAGGAATGCCAGGGCGCCGCCGTCTCTCGCCCAGCTCCGCGGATGTGCCGCTGCCACGGCTGCCTCCCGGGGCAGACGCTCGGCCCCGACCCAGCGCCGAGGTGCAGCACCGACACGGTGAGGAGGAGCTGACGGGCAGAGAAAGGACATCTCTGCCCTTTAAGAGAGAGCGGAGCAGGATCTGACCCCCGAGGAAGGGGAAGGCCAGGTCCAGGGGCAGTAGGAGATGGCAGGGACCTGGTCAGGGGTAACAAATGACCTGCAAAATCAGCCAGTGCCGGAGCAGGAGACGCTGCTCCCACGGGAACCCTGCTCCCGGGCACGGCAGCAGGCGGGCACCGCGCCGGGGCTTGGCTCCGTGGGCAGCCCCAGCAGTGCCCACGGCCCCCGCTGCCCCACAGCCCAGCCCCGGCAGAGGTCCGGGTGGCCCTGGGGACCGGGCACAGGTCCGGGTGGCCCTGGGGACAGCCAAGGCGCCAGGCAGAAAGCTCAGGGAGGAGTCCTCTCTCCAGGGATCCAAAACCCAACAACCAGTCTCTAATGGGCCAAGCGTAAACGTTTCACCCAGATGGCGAAAATTCCCATTAAAATGCACTATGATGTTCCTTCCTTGAAGGCATGGCACTGTGCATGAGAAAATAAACCCAATTAAATTCCAGATTCAGGTTCCATCTTTTATCAAGCTGCTCTTGCCTTTAGTTGTTTCGTTGCTTTTTCCCCCCACTGCTACAGCCTAGAAAAATTTATTTCAAGTCACTAAAATTGAGTTACCAAAAATAAAAAAGTCTTTATAGCACATGTTTATAGTAGCATAAGGTTAGCAATAAACATCTGCTACATGTTACTTACTGGTTTTGCGACATATGTTATAAATGATAAATGGATGGCTTCAGGTGCCTTAGGAAATACTTAGGGTGTATCGTGTTCAGGGCTACAAACCCTACAGAGAGGAGGAAGCACCGTAGTAAAGCAAAACAGTTTGGGACAAATTTATTCCAGCAAAAATTGTAAAGTTGGTGATCCTACTGAATTTATTTCCTCAGTTTAATTTTGATCTTTCAGTGTGTAGGGAGGTGGGGAAGTCTCTCCTTTTCTGGAACCTTTTCAAAACTGACCTTGATGGTTCCTTTCTGTACAATAAATAGAATAGAAGAATAATTATAGAAGGTAAAAAGAATAAATAATTGCACAATATGAAATATTTGACCACAAACGGAGTTTTGCTTTCTCTGCTGAAAAATGTACATTTTTTTGTCCAATGCCTTGTGTGTTTTCCCTTGAGACGCTGCCGAAGATGTGGCCCCCGCTCCCCTCTCCCGGCGGCCGCAGCTTCAGCCCCCACCCCAAAGTCCTCCCAAAAACACAGAGTTTGGGGCAACTTTGCCGTTTCCGTGCCAAAGGGGCGGCTGATGAGCTGTTGTGCTCAGCACCTCAGAGAAGTTTGGGATTTGTCGGCCTCAGGTCACTTCCATCCCCGGGAAAAAGGCTCATTTTAATGTAGGTGCCGTATGTTCTGGCTCGGCAGCAGTGAGGTTGGCTGGAACGCCAGTTTAAATACAATTAAGGAATTCTCACAGGAGGATGCCGAATCCTTCAGTAATCGCAAATAAAATCCAGCCAATGAAGGAACAGACTGTTTCCAGGAGGAAACTTCTTACCACTCTAGAAAGCCGGCTCCGGTCCTCCGAGCTTTATGAGGAGGCAGCTCCTACCTTCAGATGAACCAGGAGCCCACAAGGGACCGGGATGAAGCAGAAAACACGAGAAAGGAGAAAAGACGGAAATGTTTGTAGTAAAACTGGGCATGTAGAACCATCTCTAAAATGAAATTAAAAGGTATACAAAAGAGACGGATCTTTCATAATTCTAAGAAAATAATTTAAGAACTTTTTTTAATGCAGGATTTTTTTCCCCTTTATGGGTTTGCGTGCCAAGCCTCCTGGGAGCCCAGTTCATCACTTCATGTCCTTAACCATAACTCCAGATAAATGCTTTTAACGCACCCAGCAAGGGAGGTTTTATGTTACCGCAGCCTGTTCAGATAAATCCTGCCGTAACTATTTTGAAGATGTATTTTTTTTAGTATCAGCCATAACACGTGGCAATGAAAAATGTGGACGCCTTGGGCTCCTCCCGTCCCTCTGGGCACAGAGCAGGACCCCTCTGCGCGGGAGGCAGGAGCTGTGCAGCCCCGCTGGCCACGCTCTGCACAACCTGTCACCGACTGCAGACACTGAAACAGCACGGTGGCTTGTTCCTTCATTACAACCTTCCCCATCAGACCTGCCACCTCATAAAAAATGGATATTGCAGCATTCCTCAGCCTCCACACTCGCAAAGAAAAACTGCTCTGCACCCTCCAGCTGTATCTGAACTGTGAAATATTTAAGCCCATCCAGTGATGCTCGATGAATTCTGAAACCACGGGCAGCCCAGCAGGGTTTGCAGCTCAGCTTATGCAAAATTGTACTTAAGTAGAAGGGAAGATGTGTCTTAAGAGCAGGCGTTTGCTGTGGTTTCTGTCCCGAGGACACCACCACCCTTCTCCAGCTGACATGCGAGAGAGGTCCTACCAGCTGGTGGGACCAGAACCTGCTGTTCTTATGGCCACCTCTTCAGCAGCAATGTCACCTTGCACTTGTTCTCTTGGCAGCCCCTCCAGCATGACCCTGGATGGAAGAAGCTCCAGGAGAGGAGAGACCACCACCACCACACAGCTCGTGGTCCTGGGCAAAAGTTATCCCAGCCCTGCCCTGCTCTAGGGATACGTGGCAGGAGCTTCCCGGGGCGTCTCCGACAAGAGCCACTAGGAAAATAATTAATGTCCGATTTACCACCCAGAGGGGAAGCAATTCTGTCACACACACTTAACGGAGGTGTGTGAAGTTCCCAGCCGCCCTCGCCCTGCCCTGGGCTGTGGGGCTCGGCGCTGCCTGGGCACAGGGAAGGCTCTGCCCGGGAAACGCCAACACAACATCCATTACATGGATTAAGAGCGGGACGAGCTCTGGCACGGTATTAACCATTTTTCAGTCCTGCCTAGTATCATTAGGATAAATTCTTTTCACTTTTAGGCCACAGTAATAGTTCCACTTAGTGTCCCGAACCCACAGTGTAATAAATACATGGCTTAGATCAGAAATAAAGTCTACTTGTTTTCATGACCTTAGCTCACCCTGCGGTTCTGACTGTACAAGGCAAACCATGAAATGAGAAGTTATCTCTTTAAATCATTTCAACCCACAATTTAAACAAAGGCTGAACAGCGACAAAGCCACCAGGGAAGGTCTGATGCTGCAGAGCATTCGGACCCTCAGGGCCCCCGTCCCGAGGCCGAGCACACTCCCAACCCTCCTTCTCCTTCCAACAGGAACCTTCTTCGAGTGAGCTTGCAGAATTTAAAGGATGCGAAAGACTCGCGCTGCCTCCCTGCACAGGAACGTATTTTGCTCCGAAAGCTCCCTCCCTTTCATGTTATGGTTCCTTCTCGATGTTAATCACTCTAAAGTTGCTGAATTATTCACCGTTCAGAAAATACATTTTCATTGCCAAGAGCTGGCAATCCAAAATGACTTACAGAAATAGGTCATCCCCATCCCATAGAAGAATTAACATACACTTCATGTGCTTCCCTCCCCCCCAGTTTCCATTTTTAAGCTCCGCTCCACGTGAGAACGGGCCAAATTTAAACCGTCTGCCTTTTTCCTGCTGCTCCGTCACGCTAAGCCCACAGTCTGCACAATGTGCCCTGACTTTACATTTTTAATAAACCGCGCAGCCAGCAACAAAATTAATAGACTCAACTTTTGTCTGGTATTCCCACAGACCGTGAACGAAGCCTTAATGATAATTGCAAGGGAACCCAAGTATTCCAAAGCCTCCGCCTCAGCTGAGAAAACTCCCTCCCTCCTGGAGCCCAACCACGCTCGGCCCCCGGGCTCCTGCGTCTGCCTCGCACAGGGGAGAGGGTTGTGGCTTTCTTCCCTTCATTTTTCTTTACCTACATACCTCCCTAATAAACAGATTATAACATGACATTAAAAAAAAAAAAAAAAAAAGAAAAAAAAAACGAAAGAAAAAGAAAAGTTTTGCTAGCACATTTAATTTGCTGTTATTTCCTATCTCCAAATTCAACACAATTTGCTGAGGGCTGTTCCTCAGCCGTTGGCCATAACGGGGCTGCTCCCCGTTAGGTCCACATCAGTTTTTCCTCGCTGGGAAGCAGAGAACAGGGTCCTGTTCAGGCTCCTCTGCTCCTGCCACGCTCTGCGGAGGCGGCACTCGCCAGCACCCGGCTGGACTGGCATCTCCAGCCTCCGGGAAACGGGACTCAGCCAAGAAGAGCCAAGCTGCACGTGAAACCAAAGTGCAGAGCCAGAGATCCTTCCCACAGCATCACTGCAACGGGTGATAAAGAACGGGGAGCGTGTGGGGAGCGGGGGGAGCCTGGTCCGCTGGTGCCCGGGAGCTGCCACGGAGGGATGCTCCCTGGGCTGCCGCGGTGCCAGGGGTGGGATCTCGGCCGCAGCGCAGCCCTGCAGCTCCTGCAGGGACAACGTGCAGGAACAACCAGGAGAGCTCCACGAACCGTCTGGGAATTCATTCCAAGGTCCAAATGCAACTCTCTTCACAACGGCAGGGGCAGAGCTCAGGGACAATAACCTACAGCAGGCCTTCCGAAATTATTTCCACGAGACAATAATTTCCCCGGGGAAGCCCCGGAGGGTGCCCACCTCACGGCACCCAACAGCACGAGTCCCACGTTCAGCCGCGTCAAGTGCCGGGGATGTGCCCTGACACGGCCAAGGTAACGCCGGCTGCTTCCCGCGGGGTCCGGGGCACGAGGCTGGCAGAGACCCCACGGCAAAGCGGGTCCTTCAGGGCTGGGGTCCCGGTGCCACGGGACCCTGTCTGTTTGGGATTCACACCCAGTCAGAGAGATGCTGATCACGCAATAAAACCGGCGCTGCCATATGCAGTGGATTAATTACCGCGCCGTCCTGCTCCCGTAGCAGGTGGAAGCGATCGTTACCTGCTCGAGTGCTCATACCAGCATCGTCACAACCTGCTTCCAGCGCTCAACTCAACCCAACTGTTCCGCTCAATAGCAAACCGCTTACGCTAATTCCTACTAACTTGTAATACTTGTGCATTGAGAAATACAGAGTTCAGGCTGAAAGGGCACAGATTCTAATACACAGCAGGATTAACTCTTCATGCATTAAACTTAATTACGTGCAGTCAGGTGGCACTCCATACTCCTGCCTCCTCAGCTAAACCCAGCAACACGCGCTTAATGATTTCGGTGCACATACGCTGATGGAGCTAATTAGGACTCCTGGAGGGCTGAGCTCAACTTTTTCAGTGTTGTCTAAACTGAAAACAAAATGTTCCAGCAGGCATACTGCGCAGCACAGCCCCGAGCAGGCAACCCGCTCCCGTGGATCTGCCACAACCCAGCAACGCTCGCTGGGGAGAACGGCTCGGAAGACAGGTAACAAACACTCCGATTCCTGGGATTTCGGAGCGTTTCACCATTGATTCTGGTTTCTAGAGGATTAAGTCAGGAATCAAAACCTCTCCTTCATACTCTGAAATGGATCACTCTAAGGGCTGAGTAAAATAAAAGCCTAATTTAAAAATACAAGCCATAAACAGGACGAACCCCTCCATCTCCCCTTGGCGAGGCAGGCACGCTGCTCCACCGGGTTAGCTGCTCATTAACCCAACGGGACCACGTCTTACCCTGCTGGTACAGCCCAAGAGGGCAATTCAGCCCCTCGTTAGCCGGCCGTGCCACGGTGTGAGTATTAAGGAATTACTCACTTTCTCCCACGCGGTGTTTTCGGCTGCTGACGCGCAGAGAGCTCCGTGATGCCGTTCCACACACTCACACGTGGGAGGGAAAACTCAGGCTTGTGCCTTTCCCAGCACAGAGGGGGGATCAAACTTCTGTCCCACTCCTGTCCGTGCCCCGGAGGGGGGAGCGGGGACACAGGGGAAAGGCTGGGCTACTTTTCTCTCTGGAGGCTGTGGTCCTACATATCCGTGCCTCAGCAACACCAAGGGTGTCAGGGTGCCCTCCCTTTCTTTGCAGGCAGGTATTTTTAACCCAGATCAGTTCCCTCAACCAACCTAGCTCTCCCAGAAACACCAGGGGCTGCCCATGGAGGTGGGGGTGTCTCCACCCCTGAGGATCTTCAGAAGCCATCTGGACATGTCCTGGGCAACTGGCTCTAGGTAACCTTGCAGGAGGTTGCACCAGATGATCTCGGGAAGTCCATTCCAGCCTCAACCAGTCCCTGATTCTGTGGTCACCAACACAGAAAGCTAATGGGAAGTACAGTGGGAATCAGCACACGGATGAAGTCATTGGATGTGGGTATAAGAAAACGGAGACCAAAACGACTGGCCTGCTGACCGGCTCCTGCTTCCACCATGTCCCTACACAGCCACCCTACAGCGTCCCAGCACGCTTCCATACCAACTGCTTAAAGCCCCCATCCAGAAAAGTGCTGCTTATCTTCATAATGCTCTACACAGTTTCCACGGACCCTCCTAGACCTCCATTTGGCTCTCCTGCCCACCCAGGGGATGGAGAAGGGCCCCTGGCAGCTAGCCCCACAGCAGGCACAGCTGGACATGCCCCACAGCAGGCACAGCTGGACATGCCCCGAGTGCCCTGTGCTGCCCCGCTCACAGCCGATGGACATCCCCCCGTGTCAGCCAACAGCCCCTGGGTTTGGATCCCCAGGCTCCACTTCCCGTGTCAGCAAGTCTCCATCTCGGAAACATCCACTGCTTCCCCGGCTGGCACGGGGCGCTCCGGGCTGGGCAACGGCAATGGTGCAGCTCTCAGGCTGCTACCGGCCCCGCTTCACCTTGCCCAGACTCCGCAAGCCTCGGGGAGAGCGGTGAGGACACCCAGAATCTCCCCAGAAGTGGGTCCCAGAAGCGGCCCGAGCCCGCGGCTGCCTTCTGCTCGGCTGAAGCCCTCGCTGCGGGATGCGGGCCAGCCCTCCTCTGAGCGGCAAACGCCAGCCAGGCTCCCCAGAAGATGGTGCCTCCTGCCAGCGCAGAGGCATTTCCATCGTCTCCCACGCAGGCACAAAGACAGCTTCAAAACCTAATCCTTTCAACGAGCAACTCACTCGGAATTATTTCTGTGTTATTGTTAAAGGACTGGCGGCAAATCCTCCGGGTGGGTCTCATCAGGTATTGCCCAGAGCGTGACTTTGGATGGCAAGAACCCAGGCCCGTTAAGAACACACCAGCCTTCTTTTGCTCCAAGCGGAAATTCTGTGTTTGTGACATTTCTCAAAGCAGAGAATTCATGGCCTGTCAAACCATCGGATGGCACAACCACAGAACCACACACAAAGGGAAAACACAGGCTCGGCNCCGCGCCTCGCCCCCCTCACCTGCTTTATTTCACCTCCAGACGCACATTTCTTTCCTCCCACTCAAATCCTGTACCAAACTGGTACTCAGCTCCTGCTGGAAACACACTGATCAAGACGCATTAATTCATGCAAAATCCTTTCCACTTTTCTGCACCAGCAAGAGAGAGTTGGAAAAGCTCATTCTGAAGTTTGAGATAAGTAACTGTGGTGTTCCTACAGCGACGGCTTTCTGTCACAGCAGGTGACACTTCTTTCCAACGTTACCACAAAGAGAGCTACCCAAACTATTCATTATTAAATTAGTCCCTTTCTTGACTAATAATTATTTAGGACTCAGCGCTGCTTACCAGACAGGCATTCACCCTGCCACCGCGGGCTGGGCTGTCACCGAACGTGCCCGGAGCTGCCAGACACAGGCAGACCCTGGCCAGGAGAAGCACCTTTCTGCTGGAGAACAGTCTCGGTGTGGGTACGTCACGATGGAGACCCACCACGTGGCAGGTACTGCTCCATCTCACTACGACCCACGAGGCACCCTGCACTGAGACTCACACTCGAAAACATCAAAAAACCCCAAAGCCAGCATGAAACTGACGCCAAAAGCACCCTGGTAGGTGCACCAGGCCACAGCCCCTGGGAATCGTCCGAAACATCGCTGCCAGGGACACCGTCAAAGCACCAGTGACGTCCTGCCTTCACTGAAATCGGTGCAAATTCCCCCAAGAAAAGGGGGTGGGTTCCATCCCTAAAGCAAGGACAGTCTGAACAGGCAGGTGTGGGCAGCGCCGGGGGCCACTTCTGCCCCTGGAACCTCCTCCACCGAGGGAAGGTGATGCCCCTCTGGCCTCTCACCAGCCCGTACCAGCGTCACCAGGCCCTCCTCATCTCCTGGTGCCCCAGCCTGTTCCCTGCAGCCAGACCACGTCCTCTGCCGTGCACCTGATGTGCCCACCACACTAGGAACAGCACCGAGAGTAGATTGTTTAGATTCTTCCTTAATTATCAAATTCAAAAAAATTCTGATAAACGATACAGTCGATTGAATAAAATGCAAACCCTTCCCTTCTCTCAGCCTGACTTTTCATACCTGACATCCTGAGCACTTTCCAGTTAGTTTAATGAATGGAAAGTGTTCTCTCCCTATTCCCTAAAGGCAAATACTACTTTCCTACCTCCTGGGGAAAAAAAAATTGCTCAAAGTCTGCTGCCTTTCAATTAAGAAATAGAGAAAGACTAAATGTTTCCTAAATTAGCGTAACAGTATTCAGAAATATTCAAAAAGCCATGATAATGGATATATATATCACCATATAATGCAGAATATACACACAGAGCTGTATTTTCACACCATAACCGACGGCTGGGAGGACACAGCTCCTCCGCTCGCTGTGACGGCAGTGCCGCTGCCTGGCAGAGCCTCTGGATCACCCTGGGGCAACACAACCCGCTTTGTCCCTTCCAGCTTGAAAATCCTTGTCTTACTCCTGCCTCACCTCAGCACAAAGACATCCCTGGGACCAAGGGGAAAAACGTGGAAAAGCTGTTCTGCATTTCCAAAAATTTCCAAAAATATTTTTCCTTGCCTTCTACCTCCTCTCGATGCGCTGCTTTTCCATGAGGTATTTTAAGCGGCTCTGGGGCTGGTACCGCACCCGGGCGCAGGATGCAGCCTGTCAGGCAGCTCACACTGGTGATCACAACAAACCTCTGAGATCTGAATGAATCGTGCCTTTCCCCTTCCCTTCATCTCTCACTCAGCCCTGCCATTCACCATCCATCTGCAGATCAAAAATTTTAAAGAGGTGAGAAGAAATTCTAAAAGAGACAGAAACATTACATTGAATCAGATCTTGGCCTCAGCATTCCTCCGAACACAGGAGAAAGTCATGAACGTTTCCTCCCCTTTCAGGGTAAGGCACTCGGCACACAGATGCCCAGCCTGTTTGGTGGCACTGAAATGGCACACGTTTGCACGGGGATGCACACCCGCCCGGCCGGAGCCCAGCCCACCCAGACCAGGGACGTACAGACGCCACGAGCAGCCCAGCAAAGCCACCTTTAAGCCTTTTTGCTTCTCTTAGACGATCCGGATGCCTTAGCTACCTGCCTGGAATTTACACAAGGCATCTCTAAGGGTAACAGAACTAAGCCCTGACACTGAATCATCTCCAGACAGGAAACTCCCCAAAAAGGCAGTTCCCAGGCACTCTGCGTAAAGGAAGGCATACACAAAGGCATTTCATTTTCTTTTTAAGCTGTGTTGTTAATTGTTGGCTTCACGGAGCTGTGGTCAGAGTGGGGGAGCCGCAGCACAGCAGACTGGGTGCAGCCCCCAGAGCTTCCAGCCTTCTCTGGGAGAAGGGCTGGTGCAGACTCTGCTCCCACACGGGCACCCAAAGAGCCATGAGCTCCTCAAGTTCCTGGGGACCTGGCTTTAGAAGCTTCATGCAGAGCTCTGTATCTGCCCGTTTGTTGTTTGTTAGGGTTTTTTTTTAATAAGCATGTAATTTACAATATTGAACAAAATATGGAATAAATACCGCTTGTCACTATCCAATGCTGCAAGCTCCCCTAAGCCTGTAATTACTTACAAAAGCCTTCGACTACTGTACGGATCTCCCACAGATCTCTCCCTCAGTGAGGCTGTCATCCTAGGAAACGTGAACTTACTACAACTTATTTATCCCTCCAGCTTGATCTGCCCCAAAGACGAGAAGAGAGAAGAGAGAAGAGAGAAGAGAGAAGAGAGAAGAGAGAAGAGAGAAGAGAGAAGAGAGAAGAGAGAAGAGAGAAGAGAGAAGAGAGAAGAGAGAAGAGAGAAGAGAGAAGAGAGAAGAGAGAAGAGAGAAGAGAGAAGAGAGAAGAGAGAAGAGAGAAGAGAGAAGAGAGAAGAGAGAAGAGAGAAGAGAGAAGAGAGAAGAGAGAAGAGAGAAGAGAGAAGAGAAGAGAAGAGAAGAGAAGAGAAGGAGGCGCTACTTCCCTCAGCTGAAAGTCCTCAGCAAGTTCAGACAAGACTGTGGGTGGCTGTGCAGCTCTCGGCTCCACGCTGCACACCGAGGCCCTGCCGATATGCACGGTCCACCAGGATGGAGACGAGGAGCCCGATGATGGAGGAGGGAGGGGAAAGTTTTCAAGATTACTGTCCAACAAGGCTTGCGAAGCATCAGGGGGTGGCCAACACTTCTCCAGCTCTGGAAACCCACCTCCTGTGGGCTGAAAAACCACTGCCTGCTTCTTCTAACGGGCTCCAGTTCCTATCTTTAAACATAAAGGTGGTTTTTTTCATGTCTTTTGGGCAAGAAGTACTCAAAATGCATTAATGTCTTGCTCTGTTAAGAAAGAAACTATGGCAACACACACATAGTTGCCAAGAGAATTATTGAAACAAGGTTTAATAGTTAATAAGCAGCCAGATGATGTCAGACTCATCTATTAAGACCAGTTTATATCTGCCTATTAGAACTTAATGTCCCAGAAAGCTGGGCCGGCCAGGATTAAACAGTCTTCCAATTACCAGTAATAAAACCAATTTTCTAAAGAATAGGGTAGAGTTATCCAAAATGTGGCCAGACTGTGACTGCATGTCATGGCACAACTATTACACTCCTTTTGTTAAGGAGCAATTTTCTAGATGTCGATGTGAGTCCAAATGTAATGTAACGTGTGTTACACGGATGGCAAGGCAGAGGCTGCTCGGGGAGCGCCCCGCTTGCCCGGCAGCAGCTGCACCTCACCTGCTGGAAATCAAAGACTCGGCTGAATTGGTATTTGTGCTGAAGTGAAGCCTTTCTGAAGTGTGCCACAATTATTTTTGGTTTTTTTTAACTGAGGTGGTCAAGAATTTTCTAAGGAACAATTTTCAATGCAAATTAGCTTCTAAAATGCAATAATAATGACTTTAGGAAAAAGCATTGAGTGGGCAGTTATAGAGAATTTTCTTTTCCTAGCTGGCCACCTTCACCAGAAGGAGACCTCCAGACCCTCATGGCTCTGCACAGGACGGAGGGGAGACCACATTCAGCAACACCATTAATTGCAAATCAGGAGTCATTAGGGATTGCTGGGGGTGCGGTCCCTCCAGTGTGAAGGGAAACCCGCGGAGCTGGTGAGTCTGTAACGCAGCATCACGGAGAACCTGGAGACAGGAAGCAACAAACGTCTCCCATCAACTTAGTCCAACGGCTTTGGCCACCAGCACCCCAAAACCAGTACAGAAAAATAACATTACTAAGGAAAGAATGTGGCACACATTAGCCACTAAATAACAGACAGAATACCAACACATTGCCAGTCAATGTGAGCACCAAAAACTGCTGTAAATCTGTGTCAGTGAGACATCGACCATCCATTACCAGGCTATCTAAAGAATGATTATTGGAAGTCCTAAATCAGGCAAGGTAAGAGCTTTGCAAACACAGCACAGGGCAGTCCTTGCCCCGAAACAGCCGGGGTGCAGCTTGGGCAGGACACCCTGAGTCAAGCCACAGCAAAGCAGCAATGAAGAGGGCCGGAGCTACGGCGCAAGCCCGGTCCCATCGCGGGAGCAGCCGCCAGACCAGGCTCCCTCGGCGCTGCCGTGCCCCNGTGTGTTACACGGATGGCAAGGCAGAGGCTGCCAAACGGACTGAGCCCCATCAGCTCCAGCCACAGCTCCTTCCCCGCGGAGCCGCTCTCTGACCCGTTTCTTCCAAGGCACTCACACTGCGCCGCTGCTGTCACCAGCGGAGACACCGCATGGCACGAGCATCCCACCAGACTACCTGACACCTCCTTCCGGCTCTGGCGGGCTCTATTCTTAGCAACTCCCAGCTTTAAATCATCTCATCTTTGACCTACTCCATCTCCCACAACTTTCTCTCATTTTAGTCTCCAGTGCTGCTTCCCCGAAATCAATCATGGAACTCTTAATACTTTCAGAGGGAAAGACGGGACGTTATCTCTGGACTATTTCTGGCTCTCTCTTGATTACATCTGAATCCGCTCCCCCTAATGCTCAATGCAAAATTAAAGTCCTCTGGCAACAAACTCCTCCACCATTTCTTCAAGCTTTTTGTGCCGTCTCTAACTGTGTCACGAGGCAGAAACCCCCGTGCAGCATCCAAACCTCAGCCCAGCCAACAGCCGCTGGGGGGGTCAGAGTCAGCAGAGCAGACACCAAGGGGTGCAGGTGCCAGTGTCCCCGACACCCCCTGGGACCAGCCATCGCCTCCCCCCACACCCGCCCCGAGCCCAGCCGTGCTCCCGAGACAGCTCTGCCTGGCTTTATCCAGTTTCACCACATTGGGCAACTCCACGCTACAACACCGGTAGCCAGAGGAGAGGTGCAGAACGGGCACCTGCCGCCAGCGCTGGCGGGTCCACGGGCACATGGGAGAGGCCACCACGAGCCACAGCAACGGCAGAACCGAGGGCACACACAGCCACCGCTGAGACCCAGCCAGACTTCGTGACCTGCGCTGGCAGCTCGGCTGCTTCAGCAACACCAAGGGCAGGATGTCCTGGGACTCCGCAGGTGTCAGCATCTGCTCTGAAAAGCAACATGTTAAACACCTTTAAAAACTCAGCTCCTCATGTGAACATCACAGGAGAGATGCGGAATCGTTCTCTGCTCTATGAAGTGAACAGCTTAATAACACAGAACAGATGGGCCGTATTTGGATCTCTCTGTCATCAATATGATATTCACCATTTGGAATAGAACGAGCAGAGCAGCTGCCCATTGTCCCCACTCGGAGGGGGTTTGTTCATTAGAGAAGCAGAACGCAAGTGGCAGTGGAAGGAGAGCAGCAGATGACAGCACATCTTCAGTGACGGGGTGACCGGTACCAGCTTTGCCGGGGCCCCACGCCGTCCACGCACACGGAAACCCAGAGAGGGTCCTGCAGACCACGGTCTCCTGTGGAAGGAGGAGCACGGCTCACCTAACTCCCTCTTCAAGGAAAGGGCTGGAGTTCAGGAACAGTTGCTTTTCCTGCCGGGATTTTGCTGCGCAACCCCACAACAGCTACAAAAATAAGCAATAATTAAATTGCAACCTAATTTGCTGTCTTTATCTATGATAAATTATGAATTAATGTATTGTGGACACTCGTTAAATCCAGAAGGCTGCTCAATAAAATGTATCAATATTCATAACTCCCCGATCCGATGCCCACATAATTTAATGATACCAGCCTTGATGACTTGGGCAGGCCAGCAGCAGGATCTGCTTGGTGGATGGGGTCCTGTGGGGAGTAGGCGCAGAAAGGAGTATAAATCTAAACCAGGCATGAGATGACTCAGACAAGACCGTTAGGATGAGGCAGACGATAAAAATACCCAAAAGGCGTACGGCAGATTTTAAAAGCACTCATTTGGTTCTAAACCCGCACGGTCGGGCCCTCGTTTCTTGCCCGTGGCCCAGCTGAGCACCGCGATGGGACGCGGAGCGGGTCGGGGCCAGCGGCGGCGCGGCCCGAGGGACTCACGGCGTCTGCAGAACGCTGGCGTGAACCCCTGCCACCTGCCAACCAAGTGCCCCCAAGGACAGACACTGAGTTCTTTTAGGCTTCAGTTCTGGAGCAGAATAAGCCATTTTCATCTTACTACTTAAAAAAGCAATTTTTCATTAGGAAAGTGGAGATTTGCCTCTTTCAGAAGTAAGGATTTTCTCTCCATAATTGCCATTAAGTAATGGACACTCATTTAATTAAGGACTCTCTGCAATTTGACAAGAATCTCTAGAAATAATTATTCCCTCGAATCACCTCCGTGAGAGGTTTTCAGACAAGACGTAATTGAGAGATCGACCTTCACCAGGGCCGGGGGACTCACGCTCCCCAGGCAGGAGTGCCAGGGGATGGGGGCTGCCCCTGGGCGTTCGAAACATGGCCAGAGGGGCACTGCGCCCCTTCACCACCCGGGACACCCAGAGTGTTTTTCAGAAAGAAAATCAAACCCTTGCCTTCATTCGTCCTCATCTCTGCCAGTGGCCCGGCCCAGAGAGGGGAAATGGAAACTGTCGCCCGAGAGCTTTCGAAAATCCTCTTCTTAATTAGTGGTGTGTCAAACGAGCGCTCCACATCTCAATGGCATTTTGAAAGACACGAACATTGAAGGCGATTCCGTGTTAACTAATTATGAAATGCAAAGTCATTGCCAATTTACCACTGCAAGAGAATCGCAGCTGCTTCGGATCCACACAACAGGCGCAGACTTTCAAACAGACCCTTCACAGGCACCGGGTGATGAGCAGGGAACCAGCCCCTTCCCAAGGCAAGCGACAGCTGAAGACACCCCGTTTTGAACAGAGAACTTAAATACCGTATTCCTGCTGCAATGTCTGAAGCTGCTAACTCATAATAAATGAAGACAGAGAACTGGGTTTTGCTCTCTCTTGTCTTAGCTCTGGGTTTCCCAAGCTCACCTCCCAGAGCTTTCCCGGTGGCTCTCGGTGCGGTCCCTGCGCAGCCTCTGCTGCTCCCTCGCACTCAGGCTCCGAAACCCAACAGGAGAAAACCCGTGTGGGAAGTTCAGGTTCGGCTCCGGCCGACTTTGCGTTCCCTGACGAGGCTCCAGCGCGTATTTAATAATTGTATCTCACATTAGCAGAACATCTTTGTTTACGCCAAACATACCACATAACATTCAGCAGTATACGAGGAAGAAGCAACGTAATTAAATCTGTACTGTATTTGTCAAAACAAACAAGCAACATTTATTTTGCTCATTTGCTGATACAGATTTGCTGCAGGAAGAGAGGAGTGAGGGCGCTGGGTGGAGGATGCAGTGGATGGGAGAGGAGGTGACAACGGCGGGCTGGGACACGGCAGGGGAGGGGGCTGCCCGGGGGCCGAAGGACACCCCGTGTTTTGGCACCGATGGAGGAGCTTCCAGCTGCATACGACCAGAAGACACAGGGAGAAGAAGAAAGCAAGCCACCCCATACCCTCATTCGAGTCCCTGAAAGAGCCTTCCTCTTACTTGCTTTTTAATTAACCACCAGTAATTAGCATCGCCCAAGCAGACCGGCAGAGTGCCTCTTAACGGCTTTCCACGACCCTCCAAAGGCAGAGCGCGTTAACCACGGGCTGGTCCTGGCCAGGCATCCCTGGGCCCCACTTGCCCCTGGGCAAAAACTGCTGTGGGGTCAGAGTGAAAAAAACAATTGGAGTCCATCTGTGGTACCTCCATGTGTCCTGACGTACTGATCATCCTCCAAAGCCCTTGCAGGAAGGAGTTCATTTCCGCGGGATATGGATTTGACAATCCTCTACAGGCTCAAAGCCCATCCAGTGTAGCCGTATGAAGACCTATTTCTGCAATAAACCTCATGCAAAATTTGCAACACGTCAGTACACAAAGAAGTTGCGAGTGCCGGAGCTTCCCCAAAGGACTTAGAAAAGAAACTCAAGGGAGCTGAGTACCCACTTATGTTAGAGACGGGAAATCTGTTCTGATGGAGCAACCCCGACTGCACTCCCAACAGCGGGTCCATACGAGGAACTCCAGGGAAAGACAAGCTGAAGGGCATCTGAGGGCCTGAAGATGTTGGCCAGACACGTTATATCCATATTCTAGTGAGAAGAAGTACTTTTTTTTTTTCTTTTCTTTTAAATGTGCCTGTGTTTATGGACACATAAGGTTGCACCGAGAAGCTGTGGCTGCCCCATCCCTGGAGGGGTTCAAGGCCAGGCTGGATGGGGCTTGGAGCAACCTGGGGTGGTGGGAGGTGTCCCTGCCCAGGGCAGGGGGGTTGGAACTGGGGGGGTTTTAAGGTCCCTTCCCACCCAAACCATCTTGTGACTCTCTGATTCTATGATTTTGCTTAAAATCAGAGCCAACTGCAGAGCACACAGGGGAGTAACGTCTGAAGTGGACAAGCCGTACGTGCAGACACCTTTCCAGGTGGGAGCAATTAACCAGAAGGAGGAGCAGACATGCCAGACAGGTATGGCCACAGCCGGCCCCTTCCCATCACTCCCTGCCGTAAACGGCAACTTATTCTTGCTATTTTTGTTTATGCTCTGTGACATTAACAGAGTAAATTTAGAAACAACAGACTATTTCTTTATATAGCAGCAGCCGACCTGTGGAACGCGGTGCCTCGAGACTGCAGCAGAACAGATTCTCCAGTCAGTTTTTCTTTTAAGGGCTGTCAGGTTGTGTTACCAGTAACGCGCTGACGAGCTCCGAGAGCCACAGGGACGCTCACGCTGCTTCGTCAGAGCTGAGGGAAGGGCAGGAGACACTGCCGGGCACCCTCGTCCACTGCTGGTACGACCACACGTGGAGTCGGGGCAGCGGATGGCTCAGAGCTCTGGCTGCCAGTAGGAGCCCTACGGAAAGTTAAGCAGTGATGTTGTCCGGTTAAGAAAAATGAGGGGGAAAAAAAGAGTTTTGGTAGCTTTTTACAAGATGTGAAGAGTTCTGATGGAGAGAGAAAGTGCTGCTGATGGCACAGAGCAGCACCGGTACCCAACCAGCGAGGAGTTGGGGAGGGAAGGGCCCAGGGCATCCTGCCTGCAGCTCCTGCGCTTCTCCAGCGCCACACACAGCGGCGGGTCCACCACTAGACCTTCTGGTTGCTATGGAAATGCAGATAATAATGAGCAGCAAGAGTAATTGGAGAGATGCACCAGTTGCTAACGTGAAATCGAATGCACTTTATCGTGCCGTACCAGCACCCCGACTCCCGACATGCAACCACACAAACGCATCGCAGAGATGGAACCATTTCAGAGAGGGACAAAACCCCACGCTTTGCCTTGAAAGATCAGGGAAATGGCTTACAGGAATATCCGAAGATGACAGACCACTGCCTGTCTTAGTCGTGGATCACTTGGAAAGCAACACCACATTTGGAAGACTTTAAACATTAATTAATAGGAAAATTAGCACCATTAATAATTAACAATGCTTTTCCAAGAAAGAGCGAGCCCCATTAAATCCAGTAACCGTAGGTAATTGAAGTCCTCAGACTTGGCATATTTTTTCTGTGTACCTAAAGAAAGCAACAAAGGCTGCTCAAAGCAGAGAAGAAAAGGAGCTACCTACTTCTGGTTTAACTTCATGTTTTATGCAGAAACAAACGCTGAAATATGGTGAAAATTTATGAGGCTCAGAGCGGCAACTGACTGATGGTTCAGGGCCAGCAGAAGTCCCCTCTGTTCCCAGGATACACGGCCCCGTGGCCGCGTGTGCCGTGGGAGCTGATCCTCCGCACAGGTCCCCTGCTCCCCCCCCTCCCCGGCCCCTCGCCCCACTTCAGCACCGTGTCCTTCCTGCGGGAACTGCCTCTGTGCACGATTCTCTCCAGTTCCTCCAGAGCCGTCCACAACACAACCACATCAGGAGAGCTCTGCTGGTGCCTCCTCACTCACCCCGCGGGTCTCACGGGGGCACGGAGCACTCGCGTTTCAGGTGAGAACTTCAAAACAGCTGAGAACAGGACAGAATTCAGCATTGCCATTTATTTTTTTTTTAATTACAGGAGCACTTTTAAGAGATCTGAGACAGAAAAAATGGGTCTTTTAGGGAACAACCATCATTATTCCAGTCAATATCATGTAATGTATCATTTATTTTATGTTTCCTGATTATCACTGCTGCTTCCAAATAAACCCAGAACCATTAGAGCTCCCTGTGGGCTCAGTGTGTGACCGCCCTGAGACAGGAACTCTTTGTAAGAAGTCTCCAAGATTATTTTCTACGATCAGCTGCCTCTGGTTCTTAATCAAAAGAGCCTTTTACTTCTTGCCACGCCAGCAAATCCATTGTGGGACATGAAGGACAGTCTTGTTCCTCCTGTGATTTCTCTGTGGCTGGTAACGACTATCAGAACATTGTAGAAACAAACCCCAAAAAAGTTGTTTATACAAGGGCCAGATCGGGCCGTCTGATTTCCCATGGTGGTGGCGAATCTGCTGGGCTGGAGAGCACCAGCCCCTGGGCTTTCCCGTGGGGGTGAGCAGACACTGACCCAGCTCGGTTACAGGTGCTCTTCCATCACTGCTCATCAGCTGGGGGTGGCTGAGAAGCGTTTTCACAAACTGAAAATTAAAAATCTCATGAAAAAGGGCCGGAGTTGTCAGTCACATTCGCTTCTTGGCAACTGGGTGGGTGAGCACCGTGGAAACGGGGCTGGTCTGGGTTGGGGCTGGTCTTCCCTGGTGTGCGCCTCGATGAGGGCTCTGGCAGCAGCCAGGGATGTCTCCGCGGCTCAGGAGCGGAGCTCAGCCCCGGCTGCCCCCGAGCACGGCCCCTGCCCCGTGTCCTTGGGGGCCCAGCGGGACCCCTCCACAGCCAGAGGAGAGCACGTGCTGAACTTCGACAGCCGAAGGGCTTTTCTGCTTCGTCAGGCCGGCAGCTGCACGTGTATTTAAACGTTAACGGCTCCTTTACGTACCGACGCCGCGGCGCGGTGTCTCGGGTGTGCACATCCCACTTGGAGCCAACTCCCGCGCTCCCGGCTGGGAGCTTTCCCCGCGACAGCCCTGTCAACGCAGCGCTGACGGCTCGAAAACAAACCCTGCATTTTCTTCCCAGGAGCAGCCACCGGTGGGGTTCGCTATCTCGGGCGCAGCGTCCTCTCTTTGTCCCGGAGGCTCCCAAAATACTCCCGCTGGGATGCGCGGAGCTGCCTCAGCACCTCCCTGCGCGGTGGGGGGGTCAGTGCCCCTGCCGCTGCCCGCATCCCCCGTGCCCACCAAGCCAGTGGGGTATTTCCCCAGCTCTGGCCATGGCAGGGTCTCCTTTTTGTAGGGAAGGAAAAATCTGTATCTGCCACGAGAGCAGGAGCGAGAGGCTGTCACACACCTGTGCCCGCTGCCTCTGCTCCGGATTCTCCTTCAAGCGGCTCATCCTCAGCCGCAGACGCTCCTGCCAGGGCAGGCCGGGCCCAGCAGGGACCCCGTGGGCTCTCCCTGAGGCCAACAACAACTCTGCTCCTTGTGCCCGGGTGCGGGAGCAGGGCGGCCGGGGAGCTGGCCCCATCCCGGGCAGCACCGCCGGGCACTCGCCAGCCCCGCGGGGAGAGAAACGCTCTCAAACGCCTCGCTCTGCAAAGGCAGCACCTCCTGAAAGACCTCAAGCAGCAGGAAGAGGGAAGCCCTGTCCTTGCGGTGGCATCGCCCCCCAGTTTTCCACCCACAGCGGGGTTCAGCCCTCGCCCCGGCACAAACCCCAGCGGTGCCGGCCTGAGCGGCAGAGAAGACCCTCGGGAGAGACCCCGGAGGAGGCACCAACTAAAATTACTGCCAAACTGTTACTGAAGGGCAATCAGCGACCAAGCTGTTTGTTGATGCTACTCAACATTTTGATAAACAGAAGCAATTTGTTCTAGTTAAAAGAAACCTACTATTTGTTAAATAATTTCATGCATTGATCTTTATATCCAAAAGCTGCAGAGAAAAACATAAAACACGCTGAACATGCTCATTAATCAGCCCTGAGGTTCTCCTCGTGGCAGCTGTGCTTGTTTTGACACCTGCCTGCAATTTTCTTTCCCCCTGTGGCCGTTAAGGTGCAATAAAACCTGGTGGAACAAAGCCAGCGGTGCCTCCTGCACGCCGGAGCTGCCCACCGGCAGGTTTGCTGCTGCTGGGTTTTAAGGTGTTGCCCAAGGGCTATCACAAATCCCCCACATTTTGGTGCAGCAGTAGCTGGCAGCTGAGGGCGGTTCCTCGTGGCCAGTGGGTCTGAGCCGGGAGAGCCGTGGCCGGCGGGAGGGCCCAGCAGAGCAGCGCTGGCAGCACCGCAGCACCAGTGCCTGTGCCCACCCGCTCCAGCCGCAACACCCAGCTGTGCCGCCCGTACGCCGTGCCAAACCCTGGGGACTCCTGGGTTACACAAACACCCCAGTGCTGAGGCCGTGCTCGCGCTGGAGGGGTGAGCCGAGCCCCCCGGGCGAGAGAACCCCCGTCAGCACGGCCTCGGCAGCCCCCGGCTGCCCGCCGCCCCCTCCCACGGCACCGCTTCAGGCCTTCGACGGGAACACGTGCCCTTTGGGAGCTCCCAGCCTCCTGCCCAGCTCACAGCAGCGGACCAAGCCCGGGGTGTTCATTACTGCCTGAAGGTGCGACAGTGCAGGAAGGCAAAGGAAAACATGCCAAGGTCAGAGCAGGAGGCACCTGAGCAGCCGAACTCTAGACACTGTCGAGCGGGGATGACGGGGACACCCCCAGCC
>VZRU01000027.1:319780-338401 GCA_013398155.1 Pedionomus torquatus | reverse complement strand
GGGCTGTCGGAAGAGCCGTTATTTGCCGTGTGTACGTGTGGCGGGGGCTCTGCCGAGCCCGCTTAGGAGCTGGTACGGGGGGAAAAGAGCCACGAGTGCCAGTCAGTGACTTTTTTTCATTTATTATAATCATATATTACGATAAAATCTATCATTATTATGTGTGTATATATACATGTGATGAACAATTTGACTGTGTATCATACAAAGAACAAAGCACTGGGGATAATATGCAAATTCATAGAATCACAGGATGGTTTGGGTGGGAAGGGACCTTAAAACCCCCCAGTTCCAACCCCCCTGCTCTGGGCAGGGACACCTCCCACCACCCCAGGTTGCTCCAAGCCCCATCCAGCCTGGCCTTGAACCCCTCCAGGGATGGGGCAGCCACAGCTTCTCGGGGCAACCTGGGCCAGGGTCTCACCACCTTCACACCAAAGCATTTCTTTTCAGAGGCCTGCTTTGTGTACGATTTCTTTCCAAAATAAATTGTTGTTTTCCTCAGCTCGTGACTTGCCTTCAGCTGATGGGTTTGAGTTACTGAGTCAGGCTTGCTGTTCCAGGCTTGCTGACAAATGGATGTCGGCTATTCTAGAGAGCTGAGCAGCAGCGGTGATAATTTTGGAGACGAAGATCTCAAAAAGAGAAATTCATCTGGTTCCAATTCAAAAGAGATCAGGAAAGCTGTTGAAGAGTGTCTCTTGGCATCTTCAAGTACTCTTGATGTCAGCAGAAAAAACATTAACCATCTCACTGAGGAAATATCTAGGCTGCCCAATGTAAAGGTGAGTAAAGGCGAGTGCTGTTGCGAGCAGTTCTGATACCCTTAACTATAACACAGGAGTCGAGGGTGGCTGCTTTGTCAGATGAGTGGAAAGGCTACAGATTCTTAGCTATGACCTTTTCTAAGGAAAGTTCCTTTAATAAATCACCTCTGTGTTATTTATAGAGTTATGTATCCAGTAGTTCCCTTTAACAGTGTTTTTTCCACAAAAATGTAGAGCGGTTTACAGTTTTCACATTAAACATTTTGTGTGCTGAGGAATGGTCTCTCTCTCTCTCTGAATTTAAAGTATGTTTATGTTTTGCTGTTATGACATTTCCTTCCAGATGAAAGTACTATCAACGATTCCTGAGGATTTATTTCAGAAGCTGCCACATCTTGTTTGGCTGGATCTCTGGTATAATGAGATTAAAGCCCTTCCTCAAGAATCGGTTACCACAGGTAAGATCATTGGTCATGCAGATAATTTAATAAGAATTGTATTTGTCTTCTATTTGCCTTACTGTAATTTCATTGTAACGTTCAGGCTCACATGGTTTTGTTTGGCGTTGACCTCGGTGCAGGGGAGTGGCAAATAAGCTTCATTTTGTTTACTGAGACTCAGATGAACTAAAAGGTCCAATTAATATCACACAGTGAGTTCCTAAACTGTTTTACCTTCGGAAATGTTAGACCTGTTAATCTCTCCATGGAGGCTTTGCACCATTTTCACTTTTATTGGCTGTAGGTGAGGTGAAAACAGGGACTCGGTCACAAGCCTCTCCAAGTGACTCCAAAGTGACAAGGAGGGAGAGTTTAGTCTGGGAACGTTACCTGTTAAGGTGGCTTTGGTGGTTGTGGGACACGTGTAACTGTGAGGAGGATGAGGCCGTCACTGGCTCAGTGGCCTGTGGGGAAGAAACGATGCTGTGACCACCAGAAGTGGCTTGTCCTTGCCAGCGCCACCAAAACTGACTTCTCACCAGGTGTTTCATGGCCTTGGACAATTCCTTTCCTCTAGTTCCAGAACTGGAAGACCACAACTCACACTGGGTGGGAATTAACTGGAAAGAAGAAATGGGTTTGTTACTGGAAGGAAACAAAAGCCCAGCACAGGACGGTTTGCTGCTGTGGTTCTAAAAGAAACCTTTTTGTGAGAAGGAAAAGGAGGCAATACTTGAACAGTACGTGACCTAGCATTTTCCAAAATAAAAAAAAAAACAAAACCCCAAGCCCAAACAATTTCATGGCATCTTGTGATTGAAACAAGACCATTAAAGGTATTTTGAGATCACTTGTTTGAGAATCATTATATTTTCAACTTGTGATTAGAAAAGTACAGTAAGCGAGGGTTACGCTTCTAAAATGTTGAATTCAATCACTTTTTCAAATCTTTCAAGTACGACTTTCATAAGTTATTTTTAAATTGGACAGGACTGATGTAATTTACAAGCCATATTAACATTCTATGGTTGTCACTGTATCTGTGGTTGAAATCCTAAGACATTGTCTGACTGCATCTTCCCTGAAAAGTCATTAGTCCCTACAAGTATCGTTACGTAGAAATAGTCACTGACTGAGACTTCATTGGCTTCTTGTTCTTATTCCATGTTGGAGCAGAAACTGGTGTTTGGAAATCCTTGGGGGGTGTCCTTTTCTTGCAGCTGTAAGTGTAGTTTTCATCAGAAGCAGAAACTCTTTGAGATACTGTGTGGTTTGGGTCCCGGCTGATTGAATCTTTTCCCTGACTTTAACAGCTATTCTGATTAGAGTTTCTCCAGGTGAAACACAAACACTGCCTCAGTGTGAAACGGGGCCTCGCTCTCTAGCACACGAATGCACTGCTTTGGGGGGTTTTTGGTGGGTTTGGGTTTTTTTTGACTGAATTGAAATGTCTTAAAATACTGCCACAAATGTTAATCCGGTGTTGAGCATCTGCCAATATGTTTGGTTTGTTTGTGTTTTTTTTTTTCCTAGAGGTAAAGAAATATTATGACAGAAACCACCAAGCTTTCTTCTTGTTTGCTTTCTTGCATGTTAACAGTAAACAAGTCAGACTGCAGCAGCAGTAAATAGAATCCCATTAGCTTCTCTGTTAGAATATTTCTTTTTCGCTTGTGGTATGGACACTCCCTCGTCTATAGAATACCATTTGAGCTGATACGTTGCTGGATAATAAAAGCTATTTAAAAGAATGCAATTAAGATGGCAAAACGAGTCATTAAAAAAATGAGGGAGTAGAAAAAGTATAGTTTGTCTGGGGAAAAGAGACCACCTCTGCCTCTGGAGGAGGTGTCCCTGCGTCCCAAGTGCCCAGTTCCCATCAGAGACGCCCCAAACAGCAATGCACGCAGCAGCTCTGGGCTAAACAACACCCCTCGCTCTGAGTGCAGGCAGACTGACGGCTTTTGCAGAAGCTGAGGATTTGTCTAAATGTTAGCAGACTTTCAGATACAAAATAATATTGTTTTGATATATGTGACAAGTGCCATAGATGCTGTATGTGACTCACAGCAAGTTTCCAGGCTGCTCTCAGGAATAGGAACACAAGACGCTTCTAAAAAAGCTGACAAAATTAAATACAAACAGGGCATATTTCTTTCTAATCTCATTATCAAAAACGGCTGAGCAGTTTTAGCTCAAATTTAGCCTGAGGAACGTGCTCAATGACCCAAACAGTTGAAGCTTGGCAAAATTAGAAACAACAGAAAATGATGTGTTTATAATTAGGACAGTCAGCATCAGACTTTAAAGCGATAAGCAGGCTTTGCAAAGGAAGATCAAATGCTAAATATTGAAGTAGTGTGTGATAAATGGGCACAAATGCGAACTGCAGTCATCGTACCAGAGAGCTTTGGGGTGCGGCGTTTTCCAGCACTGACGTGAGTGATGGAGAAGTGTGGATTTGCCTTGTGGGGTCCTTTCTGTAGTAGGAAACTACAAGGGAGAAAAAAAAAAAGGATGGAAAGTGTTTTTGTGTTTCCGTTTAATTAAATGAACTTTACTCTTAGAGTTGCTACTCTTCTGTTTTATAGAAAAGGCAATTGAAAACTCTGCTTTTAGAAAGGAATCCTATAAAAGAGCTGCCCGCAGAGCTTGGTAAGTACTCACTTCTTTTTGAAGGTATCACATGCAGGTTTGGGCTCTTGGTGTTTAATTCTATGGTTCGACTTTAAAATTCTTATACATTTGTCTAAGGAATGTTCTGAATTCACCACAAACGTGCTATGAGAGGGGGGGAAATTACTTATGTTATTTTTAATGATTGCCTTCATGAGAAGAGGGGAAAATTTTATTGAACAGCCTGTAGTGTTCTAGTTGGAAATGTTCAATGTTATTTCTCTGAGTAAGGCTGAAGTAAAAGCTGTGCCTCAAATGTCAGACGTCTCGGGCATCTGCGTAGTCAGACCTAAATAACCATGATTAGAGCCAAGAACTTCCACAGCAGTTTTTTACACTCAAGGTTGTCTTTACAGCTCGTAACTTCATTTTGCTAACTCTTTTTGCCTCAGCAGTTACTACTTTGAAATAACAAATATTTCCAAATCAGACGTTCCAAAGGGAAGCGGCGGAGGCTGCGTGGGTTCCTGGGGTGGTCCCATTGGGACTCTGGGTCCTTGAGGTTCCTTGGACTGTACGTTTGTGGGGATTTTTATCCCTTTTTGCTGCTGTCTGAACTTTCGGGCTCCTTGCTGTGGTACCGGGCAGCCAACCTCCAAACCTGCAGCTGGAGGCTGCACTGGAGCAAGTGGCTTTGACTGGAGATGGCCACAGAGGCCCAGCGTCCTTCTGCTCCTGTGGGGGATGTTTGGGCTCTACTTTGGCACGTCTTTCTGTACCTCTACCTGTGGAGTCTCCCAGAGACTTACCTGAAGGAGAGCTTTGAACAGGGGATCAAAGCATACGAGCGCAGGCGAGAGGCCACAGCCTGGAGCTGGGCTGGGTGACCTCTGCAGCCCTGCTGTTGCCCGTCTGGCTGCTGGAGAGCGATGCCTGGTAGCCCAGGCAGGGGAAGGGCAGAGGACATGGCGTGATCTATGCCCGCTTCGTGCGAGGCAGCCTCTGTCTGCAGTAACTCTGTTCTTGCTCCCCTGAGCCGAGCAGGGACTGAATCAAAAAACCACTGTTTGCTGATTTAGCCATCCTTGTGCCTGGCAGCAGACGGGGCCAGCGGTGTGCTGGCCGTTCTGCCGTGACACACGGTTCCTGCAGTGCTGTTTTCTGGACAGGTCCTAAATCCAACCTCTCTTCTACTGCAGTGCTTCGATACAGGCTTCCCAGGTCGGCATTGAGATGAGGGGATTCCTACTGTATGTGACATTTATCCGTTTCTCCTGGCTGTGTGGGTGATAGCTACCAAAAAAAGGATGCCAGCGTTCCTGCTGCGATGGAGGGTTTGCTCGAGCCGCAGCAATGGGAAGAGGATGGCACAGGCTCTGCGGGACGCGTGGCTCTGGGCAGCAGCACGGGTGACAGATGGCTGGAGGGGTCGGAGGGGCTGCCCAGAGCTGGCTGCGTGCTCGTTAGCGGGCGTGCAGGGACACCCCCCTGGGCAGGGAGCACCTCCCTGCTCTGCCAGCAGCACTCTCAGCATCATTGGTCTCAATCCTTTGCGCGCATCCCCTGCTGTATTTGGAGCAGTGGTGAGGATCCTGGATGAGCCTGGCAGGGTGGCTGCGCTGGGGTGATGCTGTCCTACCATATGCCTTACTGCGGATGATCTGTTCCTTGGCAGAGCCTCTGTGACCGCAGCAGTGCCACCTAGTAGTGCTATGTACCACAGCTGCCACCAGTCTATGCAGATACGTGTGTGTGCACCTCCCTCTGCCCCGCAGCAGCCCAGTGGCTTCAGACTTAACTCCCTACATAGAGGACAACGTGACACGTGGAGGGCACAGTGGTTTGAGCCTCAGCTGGGCGATGTAGGTGTTCTGCAAGGATAATGTGCAGACTGCCACGCAGTCCGCTGGGGAGGAAACCTGAGAGTTGTGCTGTGACGTTGTCAGGGGTTGTCAAAATCTAGTATATTTTTACAAAACATTCCTGTTTTGACAAGACAGCTTTTTCTGACAAAATCATGTTTCATGAGCTAATTCCCCGCCCACTCATCCTCCCACCAGTCCCTATTGCTCTCTTGTTGGCACACTTGGCATCGTAACCACCTCTATCCAGAAGCAGAGCAGGAGCTAACGCTGGCACCATTAGTGCTTGCTCTGATCCGAAACATCCTGCAGTGGCCGTTCCCTGAGCCTTTGCTCCTTCTCTAGTAAATAGAGAGTGGTTGTGTGATGCTGGTGTCATCAGACCCAAACAAAAGGTCTGTGATGTAAACTGAGAGGAGTTTGGAGGATGCCCAACAGCTCCGTCTCAGCTGTTGGTCTTCACTTGGGTGCGTTTTTAACTTAGATCTGGACTGAACTGAATTTGCCTTCATTCGAGGCTGCTGAAGGAAGCATCGCACGGGAGTGAGAACTTCACTGCTGCATCTACCTGAGTGTTCTTTACAGTGATTTAGGAGCCGTTCTAAAGCAGGCAGAGCCTCAGCAGGTGTTGCAGCTCAGCCTCTCAGTGAGTGGTTTGTGAGACGGCCGCTGGAAGGTGCAGGTTTGCCCTCCTGGCAGGGTGTGAGCATCCCAGGCATCAGCCAGAGCTGCCCCTCCGGGGGTTTGCCCTCCTGGCAGGGTGTGAGCATCCCAGGCATCAGCCGGAGCTGCCCCTCCGGGGGACCCTCCCTGCTCTCCCATCACACTCGAAGCTCAGCGCTGCTCAGCACTCTGCAGGAAAAACTTAATTCACTTCTGTGGGACTGAAGTCATTTGTGTGATTCATTTTGATCATTTCTGTTTAAAAATAGGTCCAGTTTCTTCACGCTAAACTATTTTAAATCTAATTGTATTCCCAAATAATTCTTTACAAGGTACGTTTTCAAAGCCATTTCTTTTTGTTAATAATGTAGCCCTTTCTGTGTTTATACTTCATGATTGAAGCAATTTTCTAATTTGTGAGTCACGACTGTATGAAAGAGCATTCTGGCAATTGTAGCTCACGTAGCAAACTTCTGGGTTTAGACTGTTAGAATCCAGTCAACTTGCAAATCCTTCAAACCTCAGCATCCCGTGTTGCCAGTGCCCTATCGGCAGCCATCGATTACATTGTTCAGAGCGCTGGGGATATATTTTTTTTCACAAAACTAAAAGCACTAATTACACAACAGTGTATCTAATCTCTGCGCAATAATCATGTTTTTTTTTCCAGTTTTGTGCACTTCTGTTGCTCTGTACCATAATTCCATGTACAGCTGCTGGTCCCGTGTAGTTCCCGTTTGTAGTCAAGTGGTTCCTCCTTTGTGCTGCCTTTTCCTGGCCAGTTTATCTGCTCCAGGGTATTTCCCTTGGTCTCAGGTACCAGGTAATTCCTCCTTCCTGATCTCTCCTCAGAACTCTCCTCCTGTGAGACCGTGGCCGTCGGATGGCACATTGTTCCCTCCCCAACGTCACTGACAGTAAAACCAGAGCAGGTCAGGTTCAGAGCCAGCCCGTGGTACTTGGGTGCTGGAGTTCAACTTGCCTCCAAGTGTTTCCCCAGGGATTTCAGCAAAGAATTGTTTCAGTCCCGATCCTGTTCGGCCTCTCCAGCTCCCCTCAACTGCAGTCTGAGTGCGGTTGCAGAGCAATGATCCAGTTGTCGTCGTCCTTCCTTCTCAGCCTGCCTGCAGCTTCAGCAGACTTCAAGCTAGTATTTCTGATGAAGGTGGAGAGTGCTGTTCTGGCTGTGGTCTGGGGGGGAAGAAGCAACCTTGAGTGTTTTTTGAGATTTGAGCTGAATTTTCCCTGACTCGAGTAACTTGGCTGCTGTTGGGATGGCAAAACTCAGTTTTTCTGACACAACTACTAAGTTACCTGTGAGCTCCTACCCATGGCTGATCCGATCCGAGAGGATGGGCCCCGAAGGACCCGGTGTTGTCCCCAGGGTGGTGCTTGGAAGGACAGTGTCCTGGAGCTCCCAGCTCAGGGTGCTCCCCGCCTGCAGTGCCTCGCAGACTGGCTGCTGTCGCTTCTTTCCGAGCGTGCTCTGTCGATATTGCTGCAGCTGACATTTCTAGACAAGTGATGTCAAATGGAATTGTTAATAACACTGTAAAATTTGTTTTGTAACATTCCTTTCAGCTTTAATTACTGGTAATTTAAAATCAAATAGCTGTGCCATTAGTAATGTGTTTGTCACTCCTGCAAGTAAGGTTTTTACAAAAACATTTTAAAGGAGCAAATACATTATTTTATATTGTAATGAATAAAGCAGATAGACACAGTTGGAATGCTAAGCAGTCTGCCTGTAGGAGGCAGATGAGGCTGCACAGTTGGGCTGTGGAGACTTAAAGTGTGACTCCAGGAATACACCATGAAAACCATACTCTGACTGACCAGACTGGGATGGTCTGTGTTGTCTTCAGTGCTGCACTTCCAAAATATGTTATTTTAAATCATATGTCCATCTAAAACAAATGTCAGGACAAAAGATACTGCCTTTCTTTTAGAGACTTGGTGCAGTTCTGTTTTGAAAGATCTAGCACATTTCAACTTGTGGTTCTGCTTGAATCGGAACAGGCTGAAAGTATTATTTAATTCTGCACATCTCATTAGGAAGGGAAAATTACTAATTTTATTCCATGAGATGTAATTTATCAATATTTATAAATAATCAGTACAAATCTAATTCCCAAACAGATTGTGTGTGTTTTGCACTTTGTTCCTGTGTGGGCAGAGAGTCGGCAGGATCGGAGACCTCCCCCTGAGGGTCCTCTCCTCTGTGAGCTGGGCTGCACACAGGTGTGGTGGGAGATGAGTAGGAGCCTGGTCCTTCAGAGCGTGGGCTTGTTAACCCTTGGGAGGCTGCGGACTTACGCTCCCCTCCTGATTGTCAGCCAGAGATGGTGGCCCTTTGTTCCTTGGGCAAGAGTAGTTACCAGTGAGGCTGGGAGAGAGAAATAGTGTAGGGTCACTGATTTCAGTAGAAAAATCACAATGCAGGAGGGAGCAAAGAAAGGAAACCTTAACTCTTTTCCTTTCATATGAAAAAAATACTGATCTATCAACACCACACGTTCCATTTGTTTCTGAGTAATTGTATAAGAGCAGCTGGGGGGTGGTACTGGTTGTCTGGGCTAACCTTGAAGGGGGAGAAGAATTCCCTTAGAGAAATTAATGTTTTCTTATAACTACTTAAAAGATCACAAAGCTCCTAAGCAAAAGGAGAATAAAATGACAAAAAAGGTAATAAGAAAAAAGCGTGTGAGCAATGACAAGCAGAATGACAGAAGCTGTTATATAGATTCCTGTGAAACGTCTCGGAAAGCAAGACATGAGGAATCAAGGGGCAGAGCACAGCCAGGTACGCGCTACGGCTCTGGCTCAGCTCAGAGAAGTGTCCCCTGCTGGGAAAAGGCAGAAGTTCTTACTGAAGAGATGATTTTTTTTGTATTTCAATGAAAAGTACATGAAGCGACAAAATCGGGGTTTGGTCAGTTCTGTGTACGTTTGGGTCAAACTCTAGAACTGAATTTCAACCTCAATTACTTCTTCTCCAAAGCCTTGGGCCGCAGGTGGCCATAGTGAAGCACAGCAAATGACAGCGTTAACTTTCTGAGGAGCTACGTTGAAGGAGAAGGAGCATATTTCAATGTAATTCGGTCTAGTCTGCCCAGAATAGCCTGAGATTTGAGAAGAGGAATATGGCTCATCAGGGAGCTGGTAATGACCGTAGGTATTGTGCCACTAGCACCAATACGCGTGTGTAACACTGCCAGTTCTTCGTAGCTCTAAAAATGGCAAACTGAAAATCACTAGACTTGGCCAGATAAATGAGGTAGCACGTAGTATCTGCATACGTAATAATGGTAATTACCATAGAAACTATGACCAGAGTAAGTACCCGTCACTCACTTGGACTCAGCTGCTGTGTGTGTCTGAGCCCTCCCCAGCTCCCAAATTGAGAGGTTGGGCCTCGTCAGCGATCGAGTCCCTTCCAGCCTGGGCTGTTCAATTCTGTGTTTGCTAAATTATATCCTTTTCGTAGGAAACTTGACTTCGTTGACAGCCTTGAGCCTGAGACACTGTCCCCTTGAATTCCCACCTAAAGACATCATAAAGAAGGGGTTAAAATCCATCCTGTGCTTTCTTGGGGATTCTGGGAATGGCAGAGTGCCCTGTGTGGAGCCAACCCCATCAGGTAGGTTGGAGGAGTTACTGGTGTGCGTCTACTGTGACTTGCTTTGGAGAGGTGGGACCCGAGGGATCTTTCCCCGGTGGGCGTTAGGGAAATCCGAACGGGATATTGCTGGCTGGAGTAAACGAGGAAAAGAAATGCTTCAGTGCTGGAGTTAAAAACATTAAACTGTGAATCTTAGACCCTTGAGTGGAGACAAAGAGGTTGTTTGTTGAGAGGAAGCCTTAATTGTGTGTGATGCGGTTGGAGAAACAGCAGCTGAGGCTTCAGCAGAGGCAGAGCCGCGGAGCAGCAGCTCGAGGAGAGGGCTGGGCCACGTCACCCGGGAGGAACAGCCGGTGTCGGTGCCAGGCTCCGGGAGCAGCAAGAGGGTCACCCCGCGGGTGACATGCCAGGGGGTGGAAGGGGACACGTAATTAGCAGCGTTTTCATATTGTGTTTCAACTCAGAGTCTTCAAAGACAGGCACGGTTTATCACGCTCTCTGCTCTCTTCCCCCACAGTATTGCAGACAGAAATTTACATTAGGAGGGTAAAATTAAGAAGTTGTCAGCAGAGAGGAAAAGATACAAAATCATTTGCATTATTTATGATCCAATAGGTTCCAGAAGTTGTTAATAATAGAAATATTGGGCAAATTCCCATAGAAGAGCTCTCATAGTTTAGCTTTCCTGTAATGAGGGCTAATTACTGTGGATACCATTAGGATCAGACTGGAATTAGGGATGTTTAAATGTGGCATCATTAAAGGGAATACAGTGAATTCAGAGTGTGGATGAGCCACTTAAAATGCTAAGAAATGCTGTGAAATACAGAATATCGACTCCAAATACTATGAGGCTGAAAATGAAGTCAAAATGCTGATGACCAAATTGATCATGACCAAATTTTTTTAATTAATCTGTTCCATGTGTGATGCCATTGAAGGGAACCGTGTACATCTCCAGAACTTGGTGCTACGTTTATTTACAAAGTCTGCTAAAGCAAGGGGGGAAAAAGCTGCTGGTTCCGCTTGTGCCTGATGTAGCTGAGGCTGGTGGCTGTTTTCTGGGCGCGGGCCCGGTGCCGGGTGTAGGTGCTCAGGTGGGATTTCATCAACAGCAGAGTAAGGTTTGGAGTCAAAAGAAGAAAAACACTGGGGAGTGGGGATAAAATGCCAGACGATGACCCTTAGTTTTCAGTGTCTCTTGGATACTCAAAATTAGACCTTTTATGGACTTCCAAAGTGTTTTTTTGGTAACAAACCTTTATCATAGCTGCAATACGTGGGAATGCTTCAGTCCAATGGAACTAATTCTCCAGTGTTCAAGCAGAATTTTAGTGGACAAATCATGCAAAACTGAAGGCAGACTCCTGGCAGTTGGGTACCCACCCCTTCCTACAGAACTGACATAGGAATCCTCCCCTCTGCAATTAGGAAAGTAATTTATCTTTGAGTATTTTTGTTACCTAAATTAAAAAATTCAGAGTAGCATCAAAAGCATGCTTTTTTATGTTAAATAAATAAAATCGGTGAGCAGAAGCAAGTATCGATGTTGGGGGCATCTGGCCCCACGTGCTCGTGTGCTGTGCTCCCCAAGCAGCGGGTTTCAGAGATCACTTTCTCCACTCAGGAGCAGTAATTTAGAATGAACTGCAGCTGATCGCTTCCCAAGCCCGTGTTGGTGTGAGGTGTGGAAGGGAGCAGAGGAGTGCCCGAGGGTGCTGTGCTTGGTAAAGGGGACTCTCACAGCTGTTTTTCCAGGTTCCTTTGCACATTTATTTTTTTTACACGCATCCCTTCCAAATAAACATGTAATACACTTGCAACTCTCTAGTTAGTTATCACCAGATCCCTCGCGCCGCGGTGGCTGCTGGGGGTGTTACAGAAGTGCCCCTGTGGAAATGGGATTGTTTAAGTGGGAGATGTTGCCTCTCCCGAACTGGGCTTGAAGTCGGCTGTATTTTCTGGTTCCCCAGGGATCAGAGTCTTCCTCCGTGGAGAATTCCTTGGTCTCAGTTTCACACTGCTGGGCATGCTGCCCTTAATCGTGGAAGGGGGGAAATCCACCCAAATTTATCTCAAATGTCAGGAGGCTTTAAGTTAAAATTAATTCTATCCACCAGTGATTTAAAAAAAAATAAAAAGGGATTTGTAGAGGTTAAACTTTATTAATATCTGCTTAGCAACACCTGCTGCTCACAATAAGGACCCTTGTAGTGCAGACGACAACTTTCCTAGGATTGTAGGGAAACTTGCAGTACAGCGTCTGTTATTTGTATGTATTGTAAAAGTGAAGGCAAAGCAGCTTCTAGCTTAGCAGGGCCTTCAGCTTCTTGCCTCTGGTTGTGGAGCCGTGGAGGAGGCAGGTGCGGCTGCTGTCGGTGCGGGGCTGCTGTCGGTGCGGGGCTGCTGTCGGTGCGGGGCTGCTGTCGGTGCGGGCCGCGCCGGCGCTGCGTGTCCCGCCGCAACACGAGTGGGCACCGCGGCACCGCAGACGGATCCTGCCGGGAGCGTCCTGCCCCGCGGCTGCGCTTCGCCTTGACTTAACCCTAAAGGTTCTCGTTTCCAAACTGTTCCCGCAGAAGAACCCGCAAGGCAGCTAGCTTTACTTAATAAAACTTAGTATTTTTCTTAAAATTGCGGGATAGTCTTGGATTCAGAATCCCGGTTCTGGGTAGCAGTGGAGAAGGCGCGGGCAGGCGAGTAACGGTCCGCAGCGGCTGCCCTTGCCCGCCTCGGCTTCCCCAGAAGCAAATACTCTCTGAACGTGGGTGTCGGGCCAGTCCCTGCTCCGTCCTCGCTGGGATGGGTCGTGTCCCGGGGACAGCCCTGGAGATGGGTCGGTTCCGTGGCACCCTCCTCCTCCTCTCTCTGCAGCAGCAGCATTTCAGGAGCGCAGGCGTAGGCACTGCTGTGCAAACACAAGTGGCAGCTTTATTCTAAGCCAGCGTAGAGGTAAAGCTTTTGCAATGAGAGGAGTGAAGTGCCTGTAGAATGTTTCAAATCTACTGCAATAGTTTTTCTCAGTGCAAAAACTGGGGAATTCATTGACTTGAAGTCTAGGTAAGGTGGCTTGTCTGAGAAATAGTTTGGCTTTCACGGTTTTGAGTTTTTAAAGGTGTTGAACCTGGCAGAATGAAACCAAGAAGCCAAGCCTTCTCCCAGCTTTGATTTTGGATTTGCTGGACTGTGTGTGAAGCCCCGGTAGGGCAGTGGGAGCCCCTTGGCAGTGTGAGCAGTGGGGGACACGGGGAGCGCCCACAGCCCTGCCCGGGGCCGCCGAGCATCCGCACTCGCCCTGTGACCCTTCCTAATCGCCGTCTCTCCCGTGTGCTGTGCTGGCTTTATGTTCTGCTGTAGGTACCAAAAGGGACCCCGTACGCCACGGGTGCTGTCGGTCGCTGTGCCACAAAGGAGGGAGCTGAGAGACGGGACCCAGCACCTGCGAAAATTGAAGAAAAGTTGCTGAAAGTAAAAGTGGAAGCTGCAAAGTGGGTGCTGAAGAGAAGCCGATAAGCTCTTCCTCCATAACGCTGTTGATGACTCCCAGTTAGTTTTGTTAGCGTGGAAGTATTTAAACAACTCTGATTCTGTGACTCCTTGTTTTGTTCTCTGTGAACTAAAAAACCTGCGGCCTGACCAACGCTGTGACTGAAGGAGAAATAAAACATCAAATTAATTGCAAGCTTATTTTAAACAAAAATGTTTTAAAATATAATTACTAGTGCCTCAAGACTTGCACCTGAGTTACATCCACTTGTTCCTTCACGTCCAGTGGAATGCCAAGACAAGAAGCATGCTGCTAAAGCAATTCTTACTCTTATAGTAATAATTTATATTAATGATTAACCAACTATGGACTAGTATTTCTGTATTGCCTTAACGCAGTGTGAGCCGTGGGGCTGTCTAGAAACTGGGTGTCTCTGGTCCTTTTTGCCAAGAGGACTACGATCTGCAGGGAGGACGGTCTCACCTGGCCAGGCTGCTCCCGGGGTGTAAGTGCTGGTTCTCAACTGCTCCAGCCTGGCAGCTGGGTGGGAAGCACTGAAACCTCTGCTTTGTGAGAGCTTACAAAAAAACAAAGGAGAGGGGAGAAGTGTGAACGTGTCCCAAATTTTTAAGAGCCTGTAAAATGTTTGATACCGGTTTTAGAAAGTGTTCAAACTAAGTTTTGGGGGTTTTTTTTCTGTTTGGTTGTAACTCGTATGGGGACAGCTTGAGGTGTTCTGTTTGTTCTGCTGATTTCCTCCGGTTTGCACTTCTGGAAATAGGAGGCTGTAAGGTGACTCGCTGTGTGGGCACGTTCCAGCCCATGGCCTCAGGACGTAACTGCTAAACAGATATCTGTAAATCAAGGAAGATTTTCATCAGCTTTAAGGGAGAACAGACTTTATGAAACTGTCTTGTCATATGGAAGAGAGGTGACTGCAGGTGCCGGGGCCAGACAGCTCTGACGAGCGCAAAGGGAAAGGACAGTAAATGCATTTATGTAGCAGTTGCTCATAACTCAGTCCTGGGCTTGGCTTGGCTTTCATACGTGCACTTGAAACTAAAAATCAGAAGGGTCAAGGAATATAAAGCAACTGAAATAATAATTTTACCATGTTTCCTCAGGTATCTCAGAGAACTGAAACTGGAGCAGCGCCTCACCCAGCACATGGAAACGATGAAAGCAGGAGGAGAAAAGTTCACAGCAGCAGCCCAAGTGGGAGTGGAGGAAGCGAAACAAGGCGTCGAGAGAGTGAGTATCCTCTCTTTTTCAGGAAGCACAGTAGACCCAGTGCTCTGCGCTGGTGAGCACTTCATAATTTGGTATTTTGGTAACTTCACAAAAATCTCAGGTACCAAATATTTTTAAATTCAGTTGTTAAAAATTTAACATTTTTTTTGCTTGTGCTAAAATTGTCTGTATGAACAACACACATATCAACAGACATAAAACTTCTGTAGTGCTTTGAGTCTTTGGGGGGAAAAAACCCACCCAGAATTCTAAGACAGAAGAGAAAACCCAAGAAAAGTGTAAAATATGGGCAAAGGCCCTGGGCTCAAAGTCGGTTCTGTCTCGTGCCCAGGCTGTTGGTGATTCCTGTGGGTATGGGGTGGTGCATCCTGTACACAACACGCTTTCTGATCAAGCAAGAATTCACTTTCCCTAACGTTACAGGTGGTGTCGGTGGTACTAAACACAGCAAAGCCTTTTCCCAGTAAAGAACAACGCTGCAGTAATAAACAAAGCCCTTTTATAACGCACAGGGAGTATGAAACGCTTTCAGAACTGTTTACTTGCTCCAAAGAGGAGCAGAGGCCGTGGCAAGGCTGCTCCGATGCAGCTCCCTCTCAGGCAGTGGTGGGAGCCTGTGCCTGCTGGACGGCACCTACGGGTGGACCTTCAGGGGCCCTGGGGAGCCCGACCAGTCACCGGGTGGGAATACAGGGAACGAGTGGCTGTGGCCGCCTGGACTGATGGCAGAAAGGCTGGGCATCTCACAGCCTCATTTTTTGCAGTGTTTGTGCCACTTCAGGGGAAAAAAAAAAAAAATCTGATTTTATTCAAAGCATCTTTTGGCCTCAAAACCAAAGTGATCTGATGCGCTGAAAGTTCAGCCTCCCTGACATGCATAACAGGGCAGACGAGCCTGACGTGCTGCGCAGCATCTGTCCCTGTGCCAGGAAATCCTGACACTGTTCTAAAATTACCCGGGTCCCTCCCGCTCCATAACGTCATGCCCAGCACAAGGCAAGCTGCAGGCTCCCAAAATGGAATGTGTCCCGCAAGGTGGGGACAGGAGTCACCTGTGACAACACGGGGCTGGCATTTAGGAGTGGACTTGGTGGGGGCTTCGTGTCCTGTGCCGTGGGCTCCCGTTGTGTGGCTCCAGATGAGGACGGGTTTGGCTGCCCAATATTCCTTTCCATAACTGGTATCCCCAAGTGCTCCAGAATTGTAGCATGTCTTCTGGGTGGCTGCAGTGCCAGGTGTCTCTGCACAAACTGCTGCCTGCCCAGGTGGAGCCTTGCGGAGCCGGGGAACTGCTGTCTGATGGCTGGCTGTTATGTTAAAAGTGGTGATAACAACCCAAAAAGAACGCGTCACTGGATGCACCCGGGGAATGGCTTGAGTTCATTGACCAGATCTGAGCCACTTCCCGCTTGGCAGCGAGCCCTTGGTGCCTGGGGCTGGCACAGAGTGCGTCTGCAGAGCGCGCACTTCACACAGCAGAGAGATGTTGCTCTATTAGCGTAATTGTTGCCAGTTTTTTAAAAGTTAACCTATAAAAGACATGTGGAGTGGATTGTCAGGAGCCAAAGCTGCAAAGATCTGCTCATGGGCCCGTGAGCTTTTGTGTATGGGGTGTGTGAACCTGGCGTGATGGAACCCCACAAGTACCGTGCTGGGACTGGCTGGGCTGTGTGCCATCGTGTCCAGAACACAGAGGAGTAAAAGGAAGAAGGTTTTAAAATCTCTGGTTGTATTTCTAAAAAGCAGACAGTTTCCACGAAGGCTTTTAAGAGCCTTACTGAATTCCTTTCCGCTTCCAAGTTTATTACAATTTTGTGAAATATCACAAGTGGATGAATGTGAATCTTAATCTGGTAAAAAGTACTTTTACACACCAATATTGAGACTATTCACAAATGTGTTTATTGGTAATCAGTTCGGTAGTACGTGTAGGTACTTCTTGCTGCTTTCAGAGTCGGCTGAGCTCTAGCGCTCCCAGCCCTTTAGCAGTCAGTAGCCACTTTACTCCTGCGAACTGCCCCCTGTGTGTGTGCACCGAGGGGACCAAGCCCCTGCTTTCGCTTCAGCTCTTGGGGGACACACGTGGAAGTGTCCGACCCTGCACGGGGCTGGGGCTGCCGCAGGAGCAGGTAAAATTGGGCCCCTTTAGACACGTGCTGCTTTCTGCTCTTAATTACATATGCTTATGTATCTGTTCTCTGCTCTTTTGTTTGCTTTTAAATCCAAGGTTGAAGATCTATGGACCAAGGTGACGATACCAGAAGGACTCCCCCATCCCCAGGAGTGTTGGCTCATGGCCTGCACAGGGCACATCCCACCCCGAACGCCCACCCAGAGGAGCTTTTCCAGCAGCAAATTCTGATTGCCCAGAGCTGTTAAAGCTGTGAGGTGCTTTACCTCATTGCAGGGAGGGTGTGGAAATCTCTTCTCACTTGGTCTTCCCAACTGCATTTGACCGCGTTACAGTGTTTTCTTCAGCCTCTCTGCAGTTTTCTCAAACGTGCTGCTCTTGAGAACTCCATCCAAATAAAATTCAAAAACTGTCCCTGAGCTTTGGAGCAGCTCTTTGTAACTTTGCACTACCAGTTACCTCACTTCATGAATCATCTCTGGCCTTGTGCTGCGTGTCCCAGTCCTACCAGACCAGTCTGAGTCTTCATCACAAACACTGCGTTTAACGTGAAATTGCAGCGTTAGAGTTAAAGCTGCTTTTCAAACGTAGCTCTGGTGAAGGCTGTGTCCTTCTCCTGGACACAGCAGCAGGAGCATTTCTCAGGGCAGGAGAACGTCTCAGGGTACAGGACAGCGGCAGATTTTACTTTCTACTCCCCAAAAGTAGAACTGGCTGAACTGGTGCCAGTGATCTCCCAGTACCACAGGAGCCCCGGGACAGGGGTCCCAGCACTGAATTCCACGGGTGGCAGGGTTTTCCTCCCTCCTGCACTTTCTGTCTTCTCCCTCCATCCCCACCTCCGTAGCCCCCTCGTTTGTCCCCCTGGGATGGCAGGGGTACCTCAGGTGGGTCATACCTCCCCTTTCTGCCCAGTCTGCGCATCTTAAAGTGCTGGAGATTTTAGCCATAGGAACAAACAGGGATGGCACCCAGCTGCTCTGTGGGGACAGAAGTCCTTTTCCTTCTGCAAACGAGCGCGGATCTCCCCGTCCTCGCTGACATGGGAGCTCCTCGCTGCCTGCGCCTCGCTCTCAGCGGGTGTTCAAGGTCTTGCAGAAAGTCAAGGCCGCCTCAAAACCACAGTTTGTCCTGTCCTCCAGATACGGCCAGCGCAACACTTAAAAGTTTCCATAATAAATAATAACAGTTTGGTTGATGTTTTCTGTTTTATTTCTGTTTTCTGTTGAGATTAACACAGAAAATAGCGCTGCGAGTAAACATTTATGAGCCCTTTCTGGCAAGTCTCTTCTTAAAACCTATGTTAAGCTTCAGGGGTTCGCATCTGGGTCGCGGTGCCTCGGGTACCCTGAGCAGCGACACCGGGCGAGCCCCCCGTGAGCCCGGCTGCGGGGGCGGAGGGGTCCTTCCAGAGATCAGTGAAAATACAGACATTATCTGTAGATCTGCAACGCCGCTTGTCAAAATGTGGCGTTCCAAAGAAACCGGGACAGGAGCGCGCCAGTCCTGGGAGGTGGGCTGAGCCGAGGGCGCCGGGCTCGGAGCGGGTCGTGTTCCCGAGAGCGCCCGGTGAGCCCGGGGACCCGTCGGGGCTGCCTGGCCGCCCTAAGGAAGCCCCAAAGGAGACGCTGCCAGCAGCTCTCGCAGGACATTGAGTAATTAGCGAACACGAGGCTAAAGAAGGATTTTCTCTGCTTTTTTCCCCCAAAGCTCACGTTTGACAATTACTCGGGGTTTGTTTCCCGTGGCTTTGGCCCTCGTGTCCCTGGTGGGACACCAGCC
>VZRU01000027.1:308895-319031 GCA_013398155.1 Pedionomus torquatus | reverse complement strand
CGATCTGGTTCGTGTGCGTGTGCCCTGCTCGGCTGTGACCCCCCCGCCTGCCGCCCCAGGGCCGGGTGCGCAGCCCCTGCTCCGGGGAGCCCGAGCCCCCCCTACGGAGGGGAGGTTGCTCCGGCAAAGGGCCTGCGCCCCCCGGGGACGGGAAGGCCTTGCGCGGGGGGTGCCGCCTTTCAGCAGGAGGGGAACTTGTACAGCATCGCTGCGGCCCGGGGGGGGTCTCTGCTGCGGCCCGGGGGGGCTGGGGGCTCGCTGGCTGGTCCTGGTGCTGCCTTAGGGAGGGGGGTCGCGTTCNGGGTCTCTGCTGCGGCCCGGGGGGGCTGGGGGCTCGCTGGCTGTTCCTGGTGCTGCCTTAGGGAGGGGGTTCGCTTTCTCCCCGCTCAGAAGGGCCATTGTCAGGTCGGCGCAGGGAGGGCGTTCTGGCCTCAGCTCTAGCGCTGCTTAGGAAATGTACGAAGCAAGACTTCTGAACTTAATTTTCATAGTTTATTTAGTTTCACGTGGCTATTCTGGAAAATTGAAGCCAGATTTTCAAGAGTATAACTCCATCTAACTCCATTAAGAGTCTGTAAAGCCTGTGTGGTATCTGGTTCCAGCCAAACGGCGAGCAGTCGCATCCCTTCAGTCAGGTCAGAGCCAGCTCTTTCTGTCCCCTCACAGCCCGGTTGTCATCCTCCTCAGGGACAGCCTGCACTTTTTTCGCCTGTTGTTTTTTTTTTTTCTCTAACCTTTCTCTGTGATTTATTTTTTCTTTTCACCTGCTCTGCTGCAGTGGATCAAAAACAAACAACGTGGTGGGTGTTTCCTCCCAGGCTTTAGGCTGTTCCTGGAGCCCATGGCTGCCCCAGCCCTGCTGCTGGTCCCTACTGGGATGGGATGGTGGGCGATGGCACTGAGAGTTAGAGTTGTCTCCCGGGGTTGATGTTCATCCCGTTGCTGTCTCATTGACCAGGAGAGCTGTGGCTTGGCCGGGGACTGCCTGGACCTGCATTCTCCTTTCTGACTGGAAGAGGAACAGGAAGGCAGAAGGAAAGGGTTTGTTGATGTGTTTGAACCGGTCAGTGGGATGGCTGCCCCCACCCACCCCAGAAATTATCTTTGCTAACGATCAGACTTTTCTGTAGCAGACGAGGATCGTTTGGATGGGTCCTCCTGCCCTGCAGTGACACTGGGGTGGGATTGCTGCTGCCTCCTCTCCTCAACAAAGGCTGAAATCTCCGAGCGGGCCAGTTTCCCAGCCCATCGGTGCAGCGGCACCACTTCAAGGAGCAAAACACAAGGAAAAGCAGTTTGGCTTCTGGGTGCCACCTGGCACCGTTTTAACCAGTACTTCAGGGCCGTGCAGAGCAGGAGCACATCCTGCCCATCTCTCCTGAAACCCTGGGTAGAGATCTCAGCTTCCACAAGGCTCTGGCAGCCCAGGCAGTGGGTCAGGAGATCTCCTCCCTTCAGGTGCTTGTAGAACTTGAATGCGGAGCAGCTGCTGGGGCTGCATCCTGTCCAGTGATCCAGAGCGCTGGCTGCGCCGTCGAGGCCATAACGAGCCTGTGACCTGGTGGCCAACCTGTGGCCAGAGAGCTGCGACCCCTGGTTGTGGCTGTCAGCAGGATGTGAGGCGAGTGGATGGACCTTAGTGCCTCTGGGTGAGTGAGGAATGGGCTGAAAGCACCTTCTCTGCAGCAGCTACCATAAATTTGGGATGTGGAGGGGAGAAGAGGCCTTGCCCACCCTGGAAGCAGCAGAGGACAGGATTCACTCTGTGACTGGTTGGGAGGTAGAGGCCAAGATGGGTCTCAAAGGCAGCAGGAATTTGTCAGTTTGGTGCTGAACTTTGAAGGTGCCAAAGCATTTCCCCTTCTCCTCCCTGCTGACAGAGCAGCACCCCGCCGGCCAGTGCCAGTCAGTGGTGATGGTAGGTGGGTAGGGATACATTAACTTCACCCAGACTTGTGCAAAAAAGTGTGGGGGATGTAGAGGAAAGCTGGTGAAATTGGTCTCTCGTTGTGGTAAAAGTGAGCCGCTCCTGGGAAGCAAAGTGTGTCAGATGGAACGTTTCTCATGCAGTGGGTGGAAGGACAGTGGAGCTAAATCCTCTTAGGGAGCTGTGCCTGCGTGGAAGGGGCCGGCGGGGGGGCTGCGGGCACGGCAGCTGGCGAGCGCTCTCCAAGGGTAGGACTTAATCCCTTCTACTGGGTTTTCCTCCAGCCGGAGGAGCCTGGTCTTCCAGCCCATCTCCAGGAGGGGTACAAAGTGGGGAGGGACAGAGAAACCAAAAGCAGCCTTGGGTGGTGGTGGTTGTTCACCTGTGCTGAACGGGTGCTGCTGGCACCTGGGGATGCAGCGACGAGATGGGAGATGCTCTGAGCGTGGCCTCTCTGGGGCAGTTTTTCTTCCCTGGTGCCTGAGAAGCAGGGCCAGGGGACACTTACCTGCAGGGGGACTGGCAGATGGGCAGGATGGTGGAACTATTCTTGCCTCTGCCCAGAGCTGGCATGACAGGCAGGGAAGGTGATGGTTCCTCACCAAAACTGCCACTTTAGCCTTTGGAGACACTTCCAGGATGAAGGAAAAGAGCTAGAGCCTGGAACAGGGCAGGAAGGGCTGCCTGGGTATCTCGCAGTTCCGGGGACTCAGCGCCGTGGCCACGTGGAGAACAGCTCTCCCGGCGCTGTGGGACACCGTGGTGGGAGGCAGGGCACGGGGGTGGCCACCCGCTCCAGCAGCAGGACTTGCAAAGCGAACTGGTCCCTGCCTGGCCACGGCCCTCCCTGCCAGAGCCATTACCTGGCCGTGTGGAAGCTGCTGCCGTCGAATGGATCGTAAGCGGCTTTGCTGTTCAGCCTCTTTCGTTGGGGTAATCCCTGGGACCAGGCAGGTGGGGTCTTTCTCTCAGACCACTGGTGCTGCCACCGATGTGGGCTGAAAAGCTGCTGAAGCGGGGCTGATGATCAAATCTGGATGGGTTGTCCCTGCCGTGGGGCTCTTCCTTCTCATTTGGATGTTTTCTTTGTATTTTTGTACCAAGTGTCGGTAGCAGGACCCCAGGCTCCCTGTTAAAATGGCTGCGCTTCTCCAAGGCACGTGTGTGTCCCCAGCTGCCAGCGTGTGCCCTGGTGTCCCCGTGCCCCCTGGCTGGTTAAACCTAGCAGGGCTACCACGTGCTGAACCGTTGGCTTCTCGAGGGCAGGCCGTGCCGTGGGGTTAACCTCTGGGCGCCTCTGCCGAGCGAGACCCTCGTGCCCTGGCAGTTCCTGGGAAGGAAGCAGCCGTGAGGGCGCTGCCCGCGGGGGCCAGGCTGGGCCTGCGTCTGCACGGGGAGATGAAAACTTGCCCGTGTTTCTGGTGGGACCAAATTAGACGGTCTCATATAAAATAACCAAAATTTATAGCCAGAGCTTTGGAAGTGGTATCACTTGAGTTTTATGGTCGGTGCTGACATCCTTGGCTGTACAAACTGTGCTCGCTTTCCCGGTTGCTGTTTGAAAGACACCTACATTCTCAGTTGTCTCTGTTTAAAAACACCCTCTTAGAACAAAAACATTTTGTTCCAAATTGTGCAGTTTCAACAGTGTAATCCTCTTGACTCACTAGCACCAGGACTTGGAGCTTCCCAGTTAAGCCCAACTGTTATCTGAACAGCCAGTTCTCGCTCTCACTGCGGATACTGGGAAAGGACTCTTCAGTGTCCCGGTGTCTCGGGGGTTCTTATGTCAGAGAAGGGCAGTGACCTGGTGCCAGATTCAGACTAACTCCTGCTTGCTTAGTTTATGTGAGCTTTATTTGTAAACTTGGTGGGAGTCTGTGGGAATCGGGCGAGGGAGGCACAGCCTGGCACTGTCTGGGAGAAGGAGAGCGCAGGTGCTGAGCTGGGGCTGTGTTGACTGGGAACCATCTTCCCTGTTCTCCTGTGAGCAGCTTCAAAAGCCCCGCTCTCCTTTTCTCTGTGATCTCGGGTGGTTTGTCCCCTTTGGTAACGCTGCTTTCTGCTGCTGCTCCTGTGGGAAGGACAGACCTCGCTGTGCAGGGCCGGGGGCTGCAGGGGTCCCTCCGCAGCGAAGGGATGCAGAGGGAGCAGCGCTGGGGGAGGCACGGGAGCCCTGCTGCCTGGGAGGAGGCTCCTCTCCGCTGGCGAGCCCGCAGCGGTGACTTTGTGCCCATCTTGATGCGGGGATACGTGCCCAAGCAGAGGCCTTCAGCTTCCCTTCAGTGCCCTTCTGCAGAACAGTCTCCAAAGTCCTTCCCTCTGGAGAGCCACAGGGAAACTCCTCCCTTGCTGGTGGCTGGAAGGAGAGTGATGGCTACTGAGGAGGGCAACGGGGAGTGTAGCGTCCTTCGGTCTGTGGCTGTTCTCTGTAGCCCACCCCTACAGCCTGTTGTTACTGTGCAAAAGCTGAAGCACTTCACTGATGGTGTCCTCTCTGGAAAGCCCAGATAGTGAGCGCTGCCCGTTCCGAGTTGGTGTTTCAGGACAAATATTTGTCCAAGTGCTGTGTTAGCATAATGCTGCTAATGTCGGGCCAAGGGCAGAAATTCTGGTGCAGGAGCCCAGAGACCTGAATCGCAGTTGTGTGTTTCAGAGGGTTTGCTTTTGCCAATGTCTGTGCAAGGTGTTGCATCCAGACGTCGGTAGCGTTAGTGGGACTTGGCACTGGACAATACAGGACATCGTCAGTGTTAACCTCGCTGTGCTGAAGCCGTAGCGTGTTCCTCTTTATAAGAGATAAAGACAGATGTGGGCAGATGGGGGGCAGAGGAGCAGAGCTGTGTGCTGGTGAACTGGTGGCTTGAAAATGCAAGTCGTCTGTCCAAATGGGGTTGTTCAGATTTGGAATGCAAAGCTGAAAAATCCACCAGGCGAGGAGGGTGAGAAGGCAGGAGGTTTGATGGCTCCCAGCAGGTTTGCACAGTCTGTACCACAGCCCTCCTCGCGGCGTTGCCAGCCTGCTGATGAGATAAACTTACAGCTTCCTAGAGCAAAACTTGGGGCAAAGAGTCCACAGAAACAGATTTTGATCTCTGCATCTTCTGGCAGAAGAGTTGGGGCTCCTTTCCTAAGTTTTGAAACGCTGTTATTACTTGCAGTGGCAGCATCGGCTGTCCTGTCTTGCAAGTCAAGGGAAAGGTTGCATTCATACTGTGTGGAAGTCACGGGAGGGTTTGGGGTGGTGATAGGGGGTTGTTTTGTGTTGTTTTTTATCAAAGAAACGAGAATGTTTGTGATGTACTGTCTTCCTGGAGAAGCACCTTTGAAACGCTCTGACTCTTGGTGTCTCTCCTTCCCTTTCTCGCCCTGCTCCAGGTCCGGACTGTTCTGTCTCCCGCCCTCCTTCCCCAAGCCCGAGGAGCCTCCTGCGGACGCTTGCCCTAACGGAGATGCTGAGGACGGAGGTGCTGAGGTGGGAGGAGCTGTGCAGGGCCAGGCACAGCCGCAGCCCGAGGGAGAGAAGCCTCCCAAAGGGAGCGGGGACGAGCAGGTGCCCCCACTGCTGCCTCCGCCGCCACCCGGCAGCCTGCCTCCCTACCCCCCCTACTTCGAGGGAGCCCCCTTCCCCCGGCCGCTGTGGCTGCGGCACACCTACCACCAGTGGGTTCCGCAGCCCCCGCCACGGACTATAAAGAGGACGCGGAGGCGCTTGTCGCGCAACAGGGACCCTGGACGGCTCATCATGAGCACCATCAGGCTGCGGCCGAGGCAGGTGCTGTGTGAGAAGTGCAAGAACACCCTGAACCCCGAGGACGCAGACCCGGACGCGGCCAGGCAGAACGCGAAAACCAGGAGGAAGCTGAGCATTCAGGACAAGGAGCAGAAAAAGCACAGCGACTCCGACTACACGGAGAAGAGGAACAAAAGAGAAAAGAGAGAGGATGACAAATTTTCTGGGGAGCTAGTGCATCGAACGCCAGTTATAAAAATATCCTACAGTACTCCCCAGGGAAAAGGTGAGGTTGTCAAAATCCCTTCCCGTGTTCACGGCTCAGTCAAACCGTTTTGTCCAGAGCGAGCATTGCAGAATGGAGGGGAGGAGCAGGAGGAGGCCAGAGACTCTGAGCGGTGTCGAGAACCCAAGTGTTTAATGGAGAAGTCGGCGGGCAGCCAGCTCGCTTCCATTCCAAAGCTGAAGCTCACGCGGCCGGTGCTTCCCAGTGCTGATGTCCCACCCCCAAAGATACGGCTGAAGCCCCATCGCATAAATGACGGTCAGAATGTTTCAATTTATAAGGCAGAACTTATTGATGAAATAAATGTCCTACAGAACAGCAGGGAGTCCAATCCTGACGCGTTTTACAACGACGAATCCGCAGACAGAGGTTTGGCTGAGGTATCTTCAGGGAGCTCGGGTGAAGATGATGACTTTAAAAGGTTTCCCCAGGGCAAAGATGGACATGATAACTTGGCTTTCCTTATGAATTACCGTAAAAGAAAAGCAGATTCTTCTAGTCTATCGGTGTGTAGTAACGACAGTCTAGATGAATCCAAGTCTTCTAGTTCAGAAATGACATCACCAGAACTGTGTGACTTTTTGCCTGGTGATGATGCGTCTGTCTCTTCATCTTCAAAAGATGAGCGTAAAATTGTGCCGCCGCTGACAGTTCGACTGCACACCCAGAGCGTGTCCAAGTGTGTCACAGAAGATGGAAGAACTGTTGCAGTGGGGGATATTGTTTGGGGTAAAATCCATGGTTTTCCATGGTGGCCAGCACGTGTTCTTGACATAAACCTTAGCCAGAAGGAAAATGGGGAACCTTCGTGGCGAGAAGCCAAGGTATCATGGTTTGGTTCTCCGACAACTTCATTCTTATCTGTTTCAAAACTCTCTCCTTTCTCTGAGTTTTTCAAACTGAGATTTAATCGCAAGAAGAAAGGGATGTATCGGAAAGCTATCACGGAAGCTGCCAAAGCAGTAGAGCATCTGACTCCAGAAATAAGAGATCTCTTAACGCAGTTTGAGACATAACTTTGCCTCCAGTATCAGGTGAGTGCTTGCTGGACTAAAGCTTCCCATGAAAAACTCTTGGGATTTTTAATCTACATTTCGCTGCTTGTTTGCATTTATTTTTCCTTAAAAACGGAGGTTGACAATGTTTTAAACTGAAATGCCTGGCTGTAAGTCGCTGGTAGTAATTTCAGAGGTGATGGGAGCCTTTCATTCCAAACCCTGGGGGGGACCATGTGAATTGGAGCCCCTGCTCCCAGAGGGGAGTTGACATCGTGCAGAGCCAAGCATTGCTTGTTCAAAGAGCTAATAAAATTGTGATCCTGTATTAGTGCTGTCTGTGCCTGGGCTGTAGTGAGTGGTGATGATGCTTCATTTGTGTCGAAACCGATCCTGTGTGGCTGGAGGGATAACAGCTCCTGGACTTCAGGTGGTTTTGAAGTACCTCTTGGTGCAAAGAACTAAAACTCTTCTTGGAATTGAGGTTATATTTATCATGCCTGGGTACCGATGCCCAGCAGTTACCCATAACAGTTTGGGGGCCCTTGGGGGTTCTTTGCTCCCTGCAGTTTCTCTGATCCCTCTGGATTTCTTGCAAAGGCACTTTTTTATGGCTCTTCAGAATGATTGACCAAAACTTGTCTTTACCTGGAGAACAGTTGCAACGTTTCTTACAGCACTTGGGGTTTGGCTTGTGTCTGAAAAGTTGGTGTGTTGTTGAGGAATGGCCTGGACCATCAAATTAAATTCTGTTGGGCTTCACTTGCCATTTCTGTGTTTGAGGATGTGTGGTAGGAACGTAAATGCTGATTCTCTGTAATGCCTCCGGTTTTTGTTTTTGCTGGTTGCAAGCATGGAGGGGGATGGGACTTCCTTTCTCATTGAACAGTCAAAACGTTGCCCAGGATGAAACCTTGGTACCTAAAAATACAGGATGTGGTGTGACTGGGAGTATAAATACCATCTGTAATTTTGGTGGATGCTGCCTACTAGGCTGCCCTCAGTGAGCCCATGGGAAAACTCTGGCAGCTTCAATAAGCTCTAGAATATTTTCACAACTCTCCTGCCGTCACTCTCTAGACAAGACTTCATCTGTGATACTGTTAAACAAGGGTCCTGAAAACCATAAGTAATGATCAGGGAGTTGTCTTGTCAAAGGTCTTGCTTTTTACACTGTGGTTCATGTTGTCCCCTAAATTTTTCTGCTCTTTTTCTGTGCTGGAAGGACCAGGTGTTCACAAGCTGCTGCTGCTCCTGCTGTTGCCAGACTGTTCTTTATCAAAGCTGTGTTAATGTGGTGGGGCTGTGATGGTCAGTGCTCCCATAATCCTGAGGGTGGGGGAAAAAGGATTTTATTTTTTTATTTTTTTCATACTCTGTCATGTGTCCTGGTTTGGTGTAAAATGAACCAATTTTCTGTTTTACAGTTTTGCTTTCTTAGCTAGGCCTCTCCTAGCTAGCTGGGCTCTGAAATTAACAGCACCCGGTATTCCCAGGCGGTCTCCCATCCAAGTACTTATGGGGGGCATCTGTCGCTCAGGTTTTGGTGGGTTTGGCTGAGACCGCGACATCATGGAAATTCAGCACTTGCTGGAATATGCTGAAGGACTTGCTCTGCTGGAGCTGTTACTCTGTCCCAGCGAGCCTGGCTGGAGTGACTGATCAGAGCGTGGTATATTCATGCTGTGTGCTCGAGGTGTCAGGACAACTGGACACCCCAGTAAGTGAAAACGTCTAACAGCAGCAGCAGCATTTGAACTTCATCCTTGATCTTGCCCTTTCAAATGCTGCTTAACTCTGACTAAGGACTTTATTATATCAAGAGCGTTTGGATTGGACCCAAATTCCTATTAGCTAGATCTGGAGTATAAATAAACCCAATGCCCAGAATACGCTGTCCTCGCCAGGGAGAGAGAATCGTGGTCAAAATCCATCACTCCTGTATGAAGAGGGCTCTATTTAAAGGAGCAGCAAGGCTTCATCCCTCTGCAGGACTGCCTTCACCCTGTGTGTGTGTGCAGCGTGGGCCAGCGTCAGCGCAGCAGATGTTGTCACCCTTACTGATGGCTGTCTTTGCTGTTGGGAGCTGCAAGCGGGCAGCTGTGCCACAGCTGGGGAGGAGAAGGGGCAGGGTGGAGAAGCACCTGATGCTTGGGTCAGTCAGGTTGGCTGTGCCAGCCAGGTCAAAACAAGAGCATGTTTGCCCATCGCTCGTTGGCCTGGGGAAAGTGCTGCCCGTCCTTGTCAGCAGGACCACTGCAGATGTGGTGCTGGCAGGGAGACCTGGCCAGGAGGTGCCAGTGAAAGGCTGGAGGGCAAGGCCTGAGAAGAAAAAGGAGACCAAAGGAGATCTGGGTTATTGCAGGTAGGGTGGGTGTCTGAGCCATAGCTGCAGAGCAGAAGGGGTGGAGTGGGTCTGTAAACCGGGGGAAAGAAGAAAATGATGGGATGTCCCAGGTTAGACCGGACCCTTGGGTCCCTCTGCACTCCTCAGCCAAACCCCTGTGTGTGGAGAGACATTCAGGAGGACTGAATTTGATTGTTTTCCCTGAGTTACCCTAAGGTAGTACTGAAATGTTTCCATCAGTTGTTCATTGACTATTCTTTCCCGAGGCACGTAACTTAGTTTTTCACTAATCTTTGTGATTCTTGACCCCTGGGACCGCAGTNGGGACCGCAGTGACACTTGAGTGCAGCTGAATGCCCCAAAGCTCGGTGGCCTTTCCGCGGCAGCGCAGCCCCGTCTCTGCTGCGTCGTCTGGCTGCTCACATCGCACCGCGCTGCTGTCACGTCCCCGGTGCTGCGGCTGCACGGGGGCTCGTCATCAGCACAGAGCGAGGGGTCTGGGGGGCTCCGGCGGCAGCACTCTGCTAACGCCACCCGTGCCAGCCCTGGGCATGGCAGAAGGTGGCAGCTGGTGACATTTTCTGTCCTCTGGTGAGTTCTGCAAAGCATGGAGGGTAATTGCTGGAAAACAACACACAATTCAGGTAATTTGNTTTGTTTATTTGGTGGTTGGTTTTTCCCCCCCCACCCCCCCAAAGTAAATGCATTATTAAACCCCTGTCATTAACTGAGTAGTAAAATAAGATTCTGGGGAAAAACAGCAGTCGGACTAGCAACCTGTAGAAGTCACGTTTGTTAGACACTTGGTTTAGGGCAGTGCCAGGAAAAGAAATGCCTGCTCAGCAGCA
>VZRU01000027.1:294759-308772 GCA_013398155.1 Pedionomus torquatus | reverse complement strand
CGGGTGCTTGCGGAGTTGTTCTTGTCTGGATCGACAGCAGCAGGCAGGGGTCACCTCCCCTCGTCCTGCTGCTGTGCCTGCTGGCCTGGGCGGCTGGCGGTGGCCCGGGGCTCCGGTGGTGACGGGTGGCGTCACCGAGAGTCAGAATGGGCTGGGTTGGAAGGGACCTTGAGGACCGTGGTGTGGCGTGGTGGGGTCAGGGCATTGTGGAGGAGCGTGTGTTGCTCTGTCTCTGCGTGGTGAGGGGTTGGGCCGTGCAGACCCTTGCAGCTGCGCGACCCCTGCAGCGCCGCACGGCTGGGTCCCTTCTGTTCCACGATCCTCCCCAGTCGCTGCTCAGGACAGTCCCCTCCCTGCTCACAGCCCTTCCCTGCAGTAAAACTTTTTATACAAACTGCTTGTAGAGTCTCATACACACCTCTGCATGAAACAAGTTTACAACATGTATATTCGGTTGCTTTTTTGGTCTGGAAAATCCTTTATTCTTCTTTTCTCTCTTTATCCCCTCCACCCCAAGCTGTGACTTGCAAATCCTGTCTTGTGCAGGTTTTCATTTCACTGCTGTTAGCTTAAGAGACCCTCCCTGTGGGAGCCCCGAGCCGTTCATCACCGCGCACGCTGCTACTGCGTACGGCAGTCAGAGCCCGTTGCACACAGGCTATATATAGTAGGCTCTAATGTAAAATTTGGAACGTTGGGTTATGACTTCACCTTCAAAGATGTTCAGGGCTCTGTATGTGCATGTAAGCAGTACCGCCTGCCAGCAGTTTATGAAACGACATAAATCACTCCGCTTTTTCCTTTTCCCCTTCTCTTCTGCCCCGCCAGTGGCACAAAAAGGTTCTATAACTTCATATAAAGTTGTGGTGGCGTTTGCTGCAATAGCTACACTTTTAAAACCACCTGCCCGGTCACGTGAAGTATTTCAGCCCGGAAGAGGAATGCTTGAGATTTTTCTTGGCGTGTTTTCTAGATGGTTCAGTCAACTAAAACCAAGCATCCACCTTAATTACTGTTTCTCAGTCTCCCTCCAAACAGCTCGGAGCCAGCGTCCCTGCATACTAATAGAGAGTGGGAGAACCAGTCTAAAATAGCCTGCGCCGCCCTCCCGTGTGCCCCGGCGCTGGAGCCGCACGTCTGGTGCCATCCTGCCCATTTCCCTCTTCCTGAAAGCGCTCGTGCGTTTGGCGTGTGACCACTGCGGCCACCCTTGGAGACATCTCTGCTTCTCCCTGCTGGGGCCATCTGCTGCCCCACGTTCCCTCCGCTCTGCTCCCAGGCGTATTTTTTGGAAATGCCAGCAGCCATACATTGTGCTATTTGTAACCGCACACGGGCTGCGCGGATGCCCGAGAACACGATCTGCTTACGTGAGCTGTAACTTCAGCTGCCAGAGGAGACTGGTATCGCCCGAAAGGCTTAACAACTCCCTTGGAAGCACGACGGGCTGCTCTCTGGACCGAGGGTCTTCAAGCCCCATCTGAAGCTTTGGGCATCTGCGAGTTGTGCTTGGCTGAGTGTGAGCAGAGGGTGGGTGTCTGGGTGTCCCTCTGCGGTGGCTGAGCCTGTCGTGCTCGGTGTGGTCTGTGCTAAGGGCTCGGGCCCGTGCGTGCTTTCATCATAGAGTCCTGGAATGGTTTGAGTTGGAAGGAACCTTGAACCCCAGCCAGTGCCACCCCCTGCCCTGGGCAGGGACACCTCCCACCACACCAGGGGGCTCCAAGCCCCATCCAGCCTGGCCTTGAACCCCTCCAGGGATGGGGCAGCCACAGCTTCTCGGGGCAATCTGGGCCAGGCTCTCACCACCCTCACAACAAAGAGGTTCTTCCCCAGATCTCCACTCCATCTCCCCTCTTTCAGTGTCAAACCCTTCCCCTTCATCCCATGGCTGCCCTCCCTTATCCAGAGCCCCTCCCCAGCTTTCCTGGAGGGACTGGAAGGGGCTCTGAGGTCTCCTCAGAGCCTTCTCTTCTCCAGGCTGAACCCCCCAACTCTCAGCCTATCCTCACAGCAGAGGGGTTCCAGCTCCCCCAGCATCTCCGGGACCTCCTCTGGCCCAACCCCAACAGTTCCATGTCTTTCTGACGTTGGTGGCCCCAAAGCTGGATGTGGCACTGGGGGGTTGTCTCCCCAGAGTTGAGCAGAGGCTCTTCGGAACAGCTCTGCTTCCCGGGCTGGGAGAGAACCCGTGTCTGTGTGGTGAGGAAGAATGTCTGGACAAGAACCTTGGAAGCTTGTTGCCCCCTGTGCCACGGGGGTGCTGGGGGTGTCCTGCGCTTCTCTTGCCTGAAGGGTCATGGTGTAAGTGCCCTGGGAGGGCAGGGCTGGCGGGAGCAGCGTCCCCGTGGCTCAGCACGCCCGGGATGCAGTGATCTTGGAAGATAAATGGGCTTTCTGCACTCTGCTGCAGCTCTTAAATCTGAATTTGTGAATGGCTTTATTTGATCCAAAACTTTGCTTTTTTTGCTATGAATAAGCACTTGGCTTCAGGAGAGCTTTCTTGGCTTTCCTTGCGACACAGCTCAGCACACAGGCTGCTGGATCGTGCCGTTGTCCTGAGTCAGTCTCTCTGTTACGTGTTCATCACTCAGACGTGTCGAGGCTGCCGCCGTGGCCAGAATGGGGTGTTCAACCTGTTGCTCCGTCTTGAAGATTTAATTTTTTTTAACAGAAACCTCTGAAGTTTTGCAGCAACAAAGTGAGAGCGTAAGAGTGACCGTGGCTGTGTTTCAACATGCTGAAAACTCCTATGTCTGCTCAGGGACTGCTCAGAACAGAGCCCTGAGGCTCTGCCCCAGGCCAGGAGCTCTGTGTCCCTGGGTGGGGGACAAGTGCCCATCCGTCTGTCCATCCGTGGGCACGCAGCGCTCAGCAGAGTGGTAAGGCTGCAACGTTTTGGGATGCGGAGCATCAGCTGTTGGAAAGCTGTTCCCCACTTTGCCAGTAGCACCAGGCTTCTGCTGCCAGGGGAGAGAGCGCCTGGTCCCTGCCCCCAGGGGGTCTCGGGGACCTGCTGCCCTTGTCCTTGTCCTGGTCCCAGGACGGGGCAGCATCGCCCCGGGGACAGGCAGGAGCCGTCTCTGGGAGGTGGTTTGGCTGTGTGCTCCTGTCGCGATGCTTCCTTCCTCCAAGTGTGAACATCACAAAGAACAAAGCTGCTTGGGGGCTTGTTGTTACCTCCTCAACACGGAAATGCATTTTTTCCTGTTTAGACCAAATATTCTATCTGCTATCTGTCTCTGAAGGGTCAGCTTCTTGTATACACCATTTGAGGGATATTCAGCCAAGTCCACAGACCTCACTGAGGCTTCAAAAGATATAAAGTAATAAATCTGCAAGTGAAGTTGTGGTGTGCTCTTCAAAATCTCGCCATTGATCAGAAGGCAAACAGATTCTCCTGCAAAATTAAGTATAAGCTTACGCTCTGTCCACTACAGGCATAGAGCCTTGTCGTGAGACATCCTGGTTCCTTAGGAGTGGGGTGATTCTGCCAAGTACTGACGGAGTTTGTGAAGCCTGCTTGAGGTCCTTCCCTGGAATACAGGCCTCAGGCAGATGCTGCACCAGCTCAGCGCTTCGAAGTCTCCTCCGTGGGCAATACCGAAGGTCGCTCTGGATGCCAAGTCTGGGTGAATGGGTGTTGCTTTGGTTCTGCACCCACAGAAGGTGCTGCTGCCTTTCCAGCAGTGTGGGAAGCATCCTCATCCTCGCGCGTTTGTGCTGGCGCTCTGGGTTCATTGTGCCTGACTGCCCAAGTCACAAACCTCAACTCCAGTGCCTCTCGCGTGCAGGGGTAGCTTTTGGTAGATTTGTGTTCTGACAGGCATGTCCCTGCAGTAAGCACATCTCTTCGAGCCTGTCCCTGCCCTCACTCCTGGTGTCCTGCTGACAGTGGTGTGGTGCCTGGAGTGTGAGCAGCCTCCCTGCCTCTTGGTAGCTGTGATTTGGAGTCTGTTGTCCTGCACATCTGAACTCACAACAAGCATCTCGTTGCCGATGCTCTGGAGCGCTCGCATCCAGCCTCCCTCAGAGCAGTGCTTGGTCCTTGGGGAGACACCGGCTGTCCTGAGGACTCTGTGGTTCTGCAGCTGGCAAGGAGCAGCCTCCATGGTGGGAAGGGGGCAAGGGGAAAAAGGAGGTGTCCTTTACCTCTGGGGGCAGCAGGAGAAGGTGGCAGGACTGTGCTGCCTCTGCATTGACAGCAACTCGATGTCTTGGGCAGTTTCAGGTACTTAGAAAAGCTGTTAAGGCTCGTTCTCGAGGGGAAAATAATCCTATTTTATAGATGGTGTTTGAAAAGTGGAGGCAGATGTTCTTCACGTGGCGCACGCTGCAGGGACTCGTGGCAGATTAACCTACAGTAACCCACCCCGAATGGGGACTCTAAGCCAGAGGCGGAAGATCAGTTATCCTCGCTGAAATTCACATCCTGTCTATTTCGGAGACAATTCTCACTCTTACTTTGGGTTTGTTAACTTGTCGGGTTTCTTCCCAGGCTAGAGCTGCTCTGGCTTTGCTGGGAGCAGGAGAATTCCTGACTATATTTAGAGGAAAGCCGGCGCGTGTGCCCCACCGCGATGCCGGTCTGTTCTGCGCTGCCTGCAGTAACCTCTCCCTCTCTCGCTTTCTTCAAGGTAACAGAAGAGACGAGCACGGCTGTTCTCCTAGAGCTCTGGTCACCCAGTCTGTGGACACCCTGACGCTCCCCAGGAGAACCTGGAGGTGGCCGTGCACATGGCAGGAGGATGGGCTTCCTTGTCACCTTGCACTGCTTCTCATCTGGGACAGGTGATGGGCACCGGGACGTGGCGTTAGGAGGCTCTTCTGGTGTGAGGCTGCAGGAAAGGCTTAAGGATACCTTACCCCAGGATGAGATTTTGACAAGTCAATGAACTAGGAGAACAGCAGAAACCACAACTTGGAATGTATTTATTACCTAAAAGTTAGCTATTCTTTATAAAAAATCCCAAAAATTATTGCTGCTGCTTATTTTACTTACAGATTTCACACACTTGTTAATTTTAAAGCTACCAAACTCCTACTCAATACTGTACTCTGAGAAGTGTAATTGGAGCAGGACATGCAATAGAATGAAATCATTGTAGTGTCTTAAGTACAATGGACTCACTTTGGTCTCTATTAAAACTTGGAAAACGTGCAACACAGAATTTGTGGCTATGGCTGCGTGTGTTCAAACTCCCTCCTGATGTTTCCCGCGGTGCTGAGCCGGTCGGTGTCAGGTACTTGACCGGGCAGTCCCTGGAGCTGGATGGGCTTGTGTCTGCAGGCAGGGCCGCCTCGTGCTGCGTGCGGGGAGCTGGGTGGTTAGCCTGACTGCAGTCGCTCCGTGCTTTGAACTAATCTGTGTGTTCACACATGGTCAACGAGTGTAATTTCAGGCCCCGTGAACACGTGTGGTTGGGTGGAAAGGGTCGTTGTCCTTACACGTGACCAGAAATGATTGGCAGTCTTTAAAAAACAGAAACCAGCCTGCAGCCTTGTGCCAGATTTAGGGTGCAAATGGTTTACTAACTGAAGTGACCTATGGACAAGCTTTTGAAGCTGTATTGGTTAATTTTTGTGCTTTTGCCTAAGCCTAGCTTTCCCTTGGATTCCCTCAGTCTAGAAGCAATAATTTGTGGTGACTCTTTGCTTCTGGTGCTGGAGAAAGCAGCTCGGAGTTGTCCCTGGGCAGTGGAGTGTGCTCTGCCTGTCAGATCACCTCCGAGCCCCGGTCCTCGCCCAGGTTCTGCTTCCTGACTGCTCTTGATCCCTCGCAGCAAGCACCGCCAAGGACCGCTGTGGAATTACAGCAAGCGGATCAGAAAACACACCAACTGGTGTTTTCCTGGTTCGTGCTGGTTCATGTTGTGATTCTCTGTATGTCAGCAGGAGAGCTCAGAGCTTCCCTTTTCTCTTTAACAACAACGTTTAACAAGGAGTTCAGCGCCAAAACCTTGTGAGCCTGCGATGGGTCAGACCCGTTCCCCTGGAGGAGCTGGAAGGCTGCGGTGAGAACACGCCGGGCAAAGTGCCGTGCAGAACCAGGACAGCTCTCTGCCCAGGGCACTTTTGGCCACCTCTGCAAACAAATCAATAAGCTGCTTGTTTTCCAAAGGTGGGCAGGGTGTAGGGAGGACTGTTCCTCGCCTTGTGCCGCCGCGGTGCAGCAGTTGTTTACCTGGGCGTCCGCTCGGGCCGTCTCCCGACTCCGGGGCTGGCGAAGGTGCTCCTGTGCCCTGCGCACCCCCGCTTGCTGAGAAAACTGCTCTGTCCTTCTCAGCCTCTCTCTGAGTTTCTCCCTGGGCTTTTCTTCTAGCATCTTCTGGGGCTCAGCCCAGGGCTAGCTGTTGGCCGCGTTGAGGTAGTTCTTGTGTTTTCTGCTCACACAGACTGTACTGTACAAAATCCCTGCCAACAAGTGTCGCAAAGCTTTCTGGCTGTAGCGTTCAGCAGTGAGCTGAAGGGAGTTACAAGCAGCCTTCTGTTCATTGAAAAAAAAATAAAAAAATAAAAAAAAAGGTAAAACAAGAATAACCAACCCCCAACTGCCCCTCGCTCGGGAAAGGCACTGTCTGCTCCTGTCTCGTGAAGGGCTGCTCCGCAGCTGGTGGGGATGCCGAGAGCAAGCGGTGAGTCCCGGCTCCTTCCCGAGCGGGTGAGCGGGTGTCCCCCAGGTCCCGTGAAGAGGCAGAACCAGGCACCGGGTCTCTGCTGGGCAGACAAACCCGTCTGCCTTCTGTGTCTGCCCGGAGAGTCACTGTCACCCTGTGTCCCCTCAGCAGTTGTGCTCTTCAGTGCTGATGGAGGAGTTCCTGGTATCCCTGCAAGAACCCTTCCCAAGAACCCTTCCCGGCCTTCCCTGGCAGGTTGCTGTGTCCCCTGTCACCAAGGGCACAGCTCCTGCTGTCCTTGCACCCAGATGTGTGACATCTGTGACCTTGCTGAGCTCTTTAGAAAGCAAAGGATGGGCTGCTGATGCTGTCACTCCTTGCCATGCAGAGGTGAAGGGGACAACATCAGTGTTTCCCCTCACCAGGTCCTGTTTCAGCGGTGGGAAGGTTCAAGAACTGTTTTGGTGCTGTTTTCCATCAGGAGGGCTGTGGACGGACCCGCTGCAGAGGTGGCAGTCCTCTGATGCATCACAATGATGTGCTGCTGTGTTTGCCTTTTCCCTTGCCATGCCAGGAGGCCGGAGACGCGTGTGTCCCCGTTGGCACCATCGTGCTGGGCGAAGCAGAGCGGTGGAGCTGCAGTGCTGCAGGTGAGTCCCTGGATTTCTGCCACTTGACTGAGAACTGCCGCAGAGCGTTCCAGTAACAGCCTGATATGGGCAAAGAGTGCTCAGGCGGCGGGTGGGTGGACCGGGCACCCGGGTCCTTCTCTTGCTGGGTGCCTCGGTGCCACAGGTGGGTTTGAAACCAGCCCTGAACAGCATCCCCGCAAAAAGCACAACTGGAGCTGCCCCCCTGGGCTGGCGGAGCTGCCCACCTCCCCGCAGTGAAAAGATGAGCCTTTGGTCCTGGCAAGGCTTAGAGCAAAAACCTTGTAGGAAGTTGCTTTTTCTGCCTTGGCCGTTTTGCAGATAAATGAAAATAATGTCTCAGCAAATGCAAAAGCACAAACCGAGAGCTCAGTGATGTTTCGTTTCTTACCTGATCTTAAAAAGCTAATGTAGATATTTCTAAATGTCATATTTAATAATGTGAAATTTGAACAGCTTCGGTCTTTTATTCTGTCATGGGAAAGTGCCATTTGCTTCAAACCTAAATGACAGTGTTCAGGAATGGTAAGCGGTCTTCAGCATTCCCCGTACCAGGCTCGGTGCCGCCCGAGGATCGCGGGTGACAGACTCCAAATGCTGTGGAATTTCGCTTTCTTCACTTGTCAGGTTTTCCCTCTTTACACTTTTCCAACTTGTGCCTGGTTTTGGGAAATGGTGGGTCTTTTTACTCCATTCCAGTTCTGGGGGTACCCAGGTCTTGTTACACTCTGCGGCGTGGTGCTGGGGGCTCCCGCGGGCGCTCGTGCCAAGCCGCAGTCAGGCTGCCCCGCTGCCAAGGCCAGCGCTGCGGCACCCGGCGGGCACGGGGGCAGGGTTGTATTCTGACATTATTCAGATCAGTGCTAAACCTATCAGTGCTTTTTGCGATGAGGCGTTTTGCTGATACCCCGAATCTGGAGGAGGTGGCCGGGCGGTGGGCAGCATCGCGTCGCCCTCCCCGCGGGCTGCGTCGCCCCTGGAGCTGAGCTAAGGCTGCGTACGATGCGCTGCTTAAACAACCTTTTGTTCTGTGCTCATACAGCACCCGAGTGACTTGCAGAATAAAAAGCCCACACGGGCTGGATTCCACCGGGGATCCTAAGGTGCAGACGAGATCTCTGCTGGTCGCTGTGCCGTGGCTGCCAGCGCAGCACCCATTTCACGCTGGTACGGGCTGGCAGAGCTGCTGGGGCTGCGGCACCGGCTCCATCAGAGCAGGCAGCCGGGCTGCGGTCGGTGGGAGCGGAGTGACGGCCGTGGGACCCTCTCCCTCTGCAGCTCCTGACCTACTCCCGTTCTAAGAGACGTTTCTGGGGAGCACTTGTGCCAGCGCTGGTGGCAGCAGGGGTGATGGTGGCAAAGCAGCACTGCTCCTGCTTCTCCGCATTATTTCCGAAAGCTTCTCCTTTTGTCTCTCTCCCGTGCTCTTCTGTGCTCCCTTCTCTGCTCAGGCACTCACCGGGTGGGGGGCTCTGGCCGGGGCTGGGCTTGGGGCAGGAGGGACCGTGCTGGGCACAGGCGATGGGACATCCTGGCTGACGGGCAGCGCGGAGAATCAGAGCCGGGTGCCTGGCCCTCGGCAGCGCTCCAGCAAGACTAATTAAAAGGGAAGCTTTCTCTAATCCAATCAAACGTCTGTCTTGTATGGAAAATATTTTCTTTCCCTTAAACTAAATTTTTTTTTGAAGTGCATATTATAAAGCACAGAATTGGGCAAGTTGTTTTCAAAACCAATTTCTCAGGACAAACACATAAATTGTCAGCTGGTTTTCATTACACAACAAAACCTGAAGCATTTGGCTTCGATAACCAAGGCCTAATGTGGCTTGAAACAGAACCCAGCTGACATGGAGCCTCTGCAGCGCGGCTGGGGGGAGCGAGGGGAGCTTGACTTTCTTTGCTGAAAACCCCAGATAGGGGCGGTGCGACAGGAGGTGTGTGAAGATGGGGTGCTGGCCCCGAGGGGTGCGGGGATCCTGTGCAGGAGGGGGCATGGGGCCCTTCCGTGCCAGGGCTGGGGGGGCTGCTCAGGCTCAGCCCCCCATCGCCAGCCCCCCCCATGCGAGGCTGCAGGAGATGGAGCTGAGATGTGGGGAAGAAGCTCTTTGGTGTGAGGGTGGTGAGAGCCTGGCCCAGGTTGCCCCAAGAAGCTGTGGCNAGTGTGGGCTGGAGAGCAGTGGGGTCTCAGGGGGGAGAGCGGAGGGGCTGGGCAGGGGACTGGGGGTGCTGGGCTCAACCAGGATCACGGGACCTGGGTCCAGAGCACATTTTTTGCTCCAGAACTGAAATCCGGCCGCGTTCTGCGTGGCACGGCTGGCGTGGGGGTGGGGACCGGTCCTGCTCTGGCTGTGTGTGACTTCCTCCACCCCATCAATTTGCTCAACAACGTCGTCTGCAGAAGCCTGTAATGATTCCGCATGGTTTTAATTTGCGCATGGGTGTGGGCTAATGAGTGGTTTGAAATCAGGCTCTGCTGGTGGGTGCGTTGTCACGGCGTGCTGCGGCACGGCCGGACCCTGTCCCGCTCGGCACCGTGGCTCTGCCAGGCGGGCACCCTGGCTTGGCCACAGGACAGCCCGGGCACCGTCCCCCGCTAGCGCAAGCTGTCAGGGATGCAGTTACAAGGGCATCGTCGGCACGACAGCCTGTATCAGTGAGTTTTAAATAAGAATTATCCTCTCCAAACGGTATTTATTTATAATTTCCACAGTTTAAGCTCTGTTGCTAAAGAAAAATTTAATTTTCTCAGGGGCGCGGAGGCTTGGCTGATGAGTCACTGCGCTTCGTTAGCTAATCTTAGATCTGCTGTGAATTACTCAGTGACTGCTGATACAAAGTGGGCTGTGAAGATGCTCCTTTGGAGTGGGTAATTTTAGAATTTGGGTCTCCTCTCTGGCAGGGAAGGGTGCGATTGCGGGGTTCAGAGCCGCTGCGTAGGTACGTGCCGCTCTCCTGAGCGCATCCTGAAGCAAAAAGGGAAACTGAGGAGCCTGAGCTGCTTCCTCCGGTTGGATCCATGTGTTAATCTCCGTTGTGTGGGGGACGCGTTTAACCTGAGGAGTAGCTCGGTGTAGGTCAGTCTGTGTTGAATTAGATGGATTATGTATGACAGAGCCNAACACCAGGTTGCTCAGCTGTGATGTCTGTAGAGAGGTGGAGGTGGTTCTGGTGGTGATGGAGAAGTGTGGGCTGGAGAGCAGTGGGGTCTCAGGGGGGAGAGCGGAGGGGCTGGGCAGGGGACTGGGGGTGCTGGGCTCAACCAGGATCACGGGACNGCCTGTAATGATTCCGCATGGTTTTAATTTGCGCATGGGTGTGGGCTAATGAGTGGTTTGAAATCAGGCTCTGCTGGTGGGTGCGTTGTCACGGCGTGCTGCGGCACGGCCGGACCCTGTCCCGCTCGGCACCGTGGCTCTGCCAGGCGGGCACCCTGGCTTGGCCACAGGACAGCCCGGGCACCGTCCCCCGCTAGCGCAAGCTGTCAGGGATGCAGTTACAAGGGCATCGTCGGCACGACAGCCTGTATCAGTGAGTTTTAAATAAGAATTATCCTCTCCAAACGGTATTTATTTATAATTTCCACAGTTTAAGCTCTGTTGCTAAAGAAAAATTTAATTTTCTCAGGGGCGCGGAGGCTTGGCTGATGAGTCACTGCGCTTCGTTAGCTAATCTTAGATCTGCTGTGAATTACTCAGTGACTGCTGATACAAAGTGGGCTGTGAAGATGCTCCTTTGGAGTGGGTAATTTTAGAATTTGGGTCTCCTCTCTGGCAGGGAAGGGTGCGATTGCGGGGTTCAGAGCCGCTGCGTAGGTACGTGCCGCTCTCCTGAGCGCATCCTGAAGCAAAAAGGGAAACTGAGGAGCCTGAGCTGCTTCCTCCGGTTGGATCCATGTGTTAATCTCCGTTGTGTGGGGGACGCGTTTAACCTGAGGAGTAGCTCGGTGTAGGTCAGTCTGTGTTGAATTAGATGGATTATGTATGACAGAGCCACAGAATTCTCATGGTTGGAAGGGACCTCTGAGATCGAGTCCAATGACACACACACCAAAAAAAAAAGCCCACCACGAAAAAAAAAACCAAAAACCTGAACCCCTCTAAACAAATTGCCCAACCCAACAATCTCGGGCACTAGGGCATGCCCTGAAGTGCCACATCTACATGCTTCTTAATGCCTCCAGGGCTGGTGACTCCACCGCCTCCCTGGGCAGGCCCTTCCAATCCTGTGGTTGGGGTCATGGCCCTGGCGAGGGGTGGCTGGGGGGAGCAGGGCTTCTGTGAGCAACGCCAAGGGTTAGAGTCTGTAATGGGGGACACAATACGGCGATGGGGGGAATTCAGTGGTTTTCAGCTTTTACTCCACAAATAACAATGTTTTCTTCTCAAGCCGCTCAAAAGGTGACTGAGAAGGCAAGATCGTACAAGTTCTCTGTGAAACGTCTGTTCCCACTGGAAAATGAGAAGGGATTGCAAACCCCAAATGCTGGAAGTTCCCTCTCCAGAAACGTGTCCTCCTGGGTCCCTGGCACCAGGTTTCCATCGCAGAGCTCCGGCTGCACAGGGCGAAGCCCATGCGGCTGCTGAACCCCAGGACCTCGTGCTCTACCGTGGGATGCTCCGGGAATCACGGAATCCCAGAATGGTTGGGAAGGGACCAACCCAATCCCTCCCAGTCCCGTCCCCAGCAGCGCCGCTGGTCCCAGTGCCCGGAGCAGCACCAGCCGTGCCAGAGGGTGATGTCCTGCACCCAGGGGTGACAGCAGCTGTGGCCAGCGCTGTGCCGTGGCACAGGGTCTCCTCCCTGCTGAAGCTTCTTGGGTGGTGGGAGGCATTTCCCGGGGCAGCACAGGCCTTCCTGATGGAATAATGCTTTTTATCTTTCTTTTTATTATGGCCTTGTGTGCACCAAGAATTGTATCAGCAGTTTCCCAAGAGACAATTTCCACTGTGGCTTGAACTAATGAAGTTTATTGTAACAGACAAAACATTTTTTCTTCCTGGTGCTAGACTCTGTTGGCTGCTCATAAATACTGCCTGCTCAGCCCCGCTCTGCCCTGCCATATGAAACATGTCTTGGTATGATAATTGCAGCAATTTCGGGAAATGGGAGTAGGGGTCTGGGCAGGAATTGCCTTGGGAAACATCTGTTTCACCTTTCTGTTTATGACCTCTTTCTGAAAAAAATCTTTTAAATTAAAAAAAAAAAAAGATTGCTCAATATAATACGGTCCCTGGAGTGACTCACAAGTGGCTGTAAAAGCTACACTAGCACAACTTCACCCCTACAAATTGATAACCAGTGGGAAGAAACTCCACGGCCCCTGCCTGCAGTCCTCTCCTCCCAAGAACCAACGTGCAACACCAGTTTTCCCAAGTTTCCCCTTCTTGGGTGCTGCCTTTCCCTCCGGGTGGGTTTGTCCCCCCAGGATGTACCCGGCCTGGGAGGGCTGTGCAGGTCGAGGAGCGTGGCAAGCGTCAGGCGCCTGGCTCTTCTGCACCGGGGCGATGCTGTAGGTGACAGGACGGGTGTTGGGGACCCCAAGGTCCTCCTGCAGCAACCCCCTCTGTCCTCAGAGGGTCCCGGCAGGACAGAGGCTCAGGGCTTCCCCTCGTCCTGTTTGCTGCCAGCCAGCAGCTCCCCGACATGCCCGTTGCTGTCTCCTCTGCAGAAAAGCTAACTCTTGCTTGCGCCAATTAAACCTGCGTTAGTTTTGCCGTTTGCCCTGCCTGGCCCCGATCCCACCTGCTGGGAAGGGTCTGTGAGGGTCCTGCTGCTGCTCTCACCGGGGCCACCTGTGTGCCTACACTTAATTCATCCTTATTTCAAGGTTAAACAGTTCTTCCCATCACAGATATTAATTAACAGCTGTAACTGAAGTTTTTTCCCCTTCTGTTACAGATACTGGGGATTAGTTGTGATCAGCCAATTGTAATCAGCTGCTTGCACAACAGTGCTGGCTACGGCACGCTCTGTTTTGGGTAGGATCATGAGTGTTTCCTTTATTATGAACCACTGACGTCTCTGGGAAGCGTGGAAAAGCATTCTGTTTAGAAAAGCGTTTTTTTGTGCAGGGCTTTGGGCTTTTCCCTTTGCTACAAGTCAGCAAACAAGGCCGTTGTTTGGCGGTGCTGCCCGTGCACGTCCTGTGCCGCTGCGGAGGGAGCGGCGGCTCCACGGGAGGGGACGAGGGGCAGAGGTTGGGAATTGCGTCCCGTGGGTGCAATAACCGTGCGTTTCAGGGGTACTTTGCATCTTCTGCGGGAGAAAAATCCAGCCAGGTTTCACCCTGAAACAGGTCACCCAGAGTTCTGTTCCCGAGGGTCTCAGTTGGAGTTGGGGGGTGCTCCCCAACCCTCCCGCCTCTTCTCCGTCACCGGGAGAAGGAGTCACGGGTGATGGTCGGGGGGAGCCCCGCGAGGAAGGGAGCAGGCGCGGCCGATGTACCGGGCAGGGCAGGGGCTGTCGCCCTGCGGTAACCGAGGGCCTGACGAAACCGAAAACACAGAGAAGTGAGGTCACCCGGCAGGAACAAAATAAGAACCACATTCCTGTCCAATTGTGCTGCTTTCCTGCCCAGGAAACGTGCTCATGGCGCTCGCATCCGCTGCGGGGCTGGAAGGAGCAGTGTCTGTGGGGCCAGCGAAGGTCCCGGCCATGCCCCCCGTGCTTGGGCAGGGAGCGATGGGGAGTGATGGGGAGTGATGGGGAGCAATGGGGAGTGATGGGGAGCGATGGGGAGCGATGGGGAG